>OY743224.1:55443376-55674794 GCA_963555765.1 Orthonevra nobilis
CTGCAGTTGATTTCAAATGATGAATTTTTTACTATATCGTGAACTTAACGTAATAATATTAATGTCTTATATAAAAAAAAAATCATAAAAGACCCACTTTTTTTTTATTATTTGTGGCAATAAATATACATTAATGATTATAATAATGATTAAATATTAACAAAGATATTGTTTCTTATTACCTTGCTACTGAAATATAAACTTATTTGAATTAAATTAATATCACAGATTTATCATACTCTTGAAGGAAAAGCCACTTAAAACCTTCATTAAATAATTAATAACCCATATTCGATTTGAGGGAAGAGAGAAGAGTGGGAGGACAAAACTTGATTTCAGCTTGTCGAGAGACAAACAATAAATGTGTGTTTTACACAAATATAAATAATAAATAGTAAGTAATAGATAATAAATTATAAATAATAAATAAATACATAATAAATTAATAAATAAATAAATAAATAAATAAATGATAAATAAATAAACAAAAAGTAAATAAATAAATAATAAATAATTAAATAAAAAATAAATACATGAATAATAAATAAATAAATAAATAAGTAATAAATAATAAATAAAAAAAATGTTAGTATATAATGTTTTAGTTGTCTTATAAATAATAATATTAGTACAGTTAATCTTAAGATAATGATTTAATTTATAACTAAGTTAGGAGGTACATATCAGATTATATAAGTTTGAAATCAAGTCATTGTCGGGTATTAAACACGAATTTTTATATTTAGTGCAAAGTTTTGAAACGCGTACAGATACCCTTTCAGTTTCCGTTAGGGTATCCGTTCAGTAGAACCATGGTAAATTCATTATCATTTTTAGGGTTTTGATTTGTGAAATTTGGAGTCTGCGCAGGTGTATTTTTGCACAGTTTCCCCATACAGGCGATCCATAAAAGATTATCGCGTGGAAAATTACTTTAAAAATCAGCATTTTGTTCTCCTTGCTAAGTTTCGATTTTCTACAGATAAAAGGGTAAAGGACTCTGGTGGTAACGTTGACCTTATTTATTATTTCTTGTATATGGACGCTAAAAGTAAACGTCTATCCAAGTGCACACCGAGATACTTTGCTCTTGACGTTGTTGAGTGATAAGTTGTTGCTGGGAAGAAAACAAGCTTGTCTTTTATGGGTGAAAAAGACGGCTTGAGTCTTAGAAGCATTTATTTTAATTTTCCAATTCTTGTAATAGTCTTGGACGGTATTTAAAGCAGATTGTAAATAAGTTTTCATAATGGAACCAATCACATCTGAGGAGTAAATACACGTATCGTTCGCAGATTGTGCTAAGTTACAGTTTTCTAGATGAGGGAAGTCAGAGGTGTATATATTATATAGAATGGGGCTAACTACAGCTCCCTGTAGGGCTCCTACATTGACAAGTTGGTTATCGGAAAGAATATTGTTAAGGGATACCTTGAAGCTACGAGAATATAAAAAGATTGCACAATTTTCACTAAATAAAGTGGAAAGCGAAGGCTGACCATTTTATGAAGTAACTCATTGTGCCACACTGTGTCGAACGCTTTCTCGACATCGAGTAGTACCAACCCGGTGCTTAGTCCTAGTAAGAGATTGTTTTTAATATCAGCAGTAAGACGGTGTACTTGATGGACTGCACTGTGATGGGCCCTGAAACCAAATTGTTCATTTGGCAGAATGTTGTTTTCATCAATGAACGCAGAAGGTATATTTTTATTGTTTTCTCAAGGCATTTGCTTATAGCTCCCAACAAACTGATTGGTCTATAACTTGAAGGTACAGCAGCATCGTTGCCAGGTTTTAAAATTGGAATAATTTTTGCTTCTTTCCATGCAGAAGGAAAGTAACCCAACTTTAAACAGTTGTTGAACAGCTGCAGTAGATAATTTATGCCTTCGCTAGGGAGATTTTTTAAGCAATAATTTTTGATTCCGTCGAAACCCGGTGCTTTTCGGTTTTTTAAGCTAGCTAAGATCGTTTGCAGTTCGCTTAATGTCACCAAATCTTGATCTTGTGTTTGAGCTGGTGCGGTCAGTAAATGCTTGGATTGCTCTACAGAAGCCTGAATGTTGTGTGCAGGACTGATGTTAATATTCGCCGAAATGTTTCTACAAAACACGCTGGTAAGGGCATTTGCCTTTTCAGTGTTCGACAGCAAGGTGATGTTTCCGTCCTTAAATGGGGGAATATAGTTATTTTTTTTTTCTTTATTACCTTTAGTATATTCCAAAAAGGTTTCGTGCCTTTTTCTAAATCCTGCAGTTTTCGATTCCATACCTGATTTCAGTAGCAGTTGAGAGTATTTCGGAGAAGGGCGTTAAGATTTTTAACTTCTCTTAGGTATAAAGGGTCCCTGTATCTCATCCACCTAGATCTGTTGCTATTTCTAATTTTTATAAGCTCTACAATAAAGGAAGGGACGGAGCGTGTCTTGCCTTGTCTTATATTTCTCTTGGGTACCGAAGATTGCACACTTTCCAAAATGGCAGTGGTGAGAAAACTAACACTTTGGTCAATCTGAGTCGGATTTATTTCATTAGTCTCTGGACCGTTTTGCAATTTTGACCGCATTACATTTTTGTACCTCCGCCAATTTGCAAAATTGTAGTCAAAATATATGTTTGTAGATTGTATTGGGGACAGTAGGACACTGCAAATTACAGGCAGGTGGTCTGAACTAAGCTCGTTGAGGGTAGAGGGGGTGGTGAAAAAATTTCGCATGTTTCTTAAATAAAAATCTAATGCTGATGGATTTTTCCTTGAATTCGTTGGAATGTAGGTCGGTTGGGAAGGATAAAGAATATCAAAGGAATGAATAGCTCTTAAATCAGCGAGAATAAAAAGACCCACTTGAAAAAATAATTCTTGTAGATCTATTTTTAGAGGTCAGCAAAAGCCTATTGAAAGCATCTTTGTTACCTTGTTCTCTCGAGAATTCTCTCGCGAAATCGAGCATGTTAGATCTAAAATGGGCTTCAGCTGCCTCAGGTGTCATTGGATGTCAACCAAATAATTCCGCACTCATTTGTGAAGTTCTCAAAGTGGCTTTCATTTATTTCTTAACAAGAAATTTCTTTTAGCTTCTGTTTAAGACTTAAATCGATGCCTATAATTTCAGCAGCTTTTTAAGTATCGCTGAAAATCTTCTGGATTTATTTCCCGAATATTATTTTCAAGGCCTTTCTCTGAAATGAAATCGTTGGTCGACGTTGTTTCGATAAAGACATTGTTGTCTTAGTTTTTAATTGGGAAACGTGCTTTTGAATTGCAAGCTAAGCTCCATTTAAGATAAAAGTCTGATTTAAAATATTTCAAATCATTGGTAAATGTTCGAAAATCATTTTCTGGGCATTTTATAATTTCCCGTAATTTCTGTTTCATGTCCAAGCTTTTTTGATTCATTTTTCGTTTATTGCTATCTTGAAAAAGCATGCTTCGTATTTTTAAATTTAAATAAAACAGACTGTGTGTGAGATATTATCGAATTTTTTTATTCGTTTGAAACGCCTATTGATACCATTATGTATAGAATATAACATCGTTCAAATGTTCGCCGCAGTTTTTCTGGGTAGTGTGCATCTGAAATGCTCAATTTTCTATGACTCTGGGGCATAAATCAGGCTTTGACTGATGGCTACCGATGGTAATGGCGGCTTTGAGGGACGCTTTGGCTTGTGGCTTATTCAGATAGACCTGCGACCTCAGAAAACTCCACAAGTAAAAGTCTTACGGGATCAAGTCGGACGATCGCGATAGCCAGTTCACAACACCTCCACGTAAGTTGAAAATGCCCTCGAATCGCCCGCGCAAAATTTCCCATGTGGCGTGAGTTGTGTGGCACGTAGCGCCATTCCGTTGAAACTACATGTCGTTAGAGTTCATGTGATCCAATTCAGGGCAAAAGAAATTGGTTATCATCGGCCTATAGCGTTTGCCGTTGACGGTGATGGCCTGGCCAATGTCATCCCGAGCCCGTCCCGAAGGTATCGGCTGAATTCTACAATTTGAACTGTTGACGTAGCCACTACCAGAAATTGGCCTCATCGCTGAAGATGATTTTTTTTACGAAAATGAGGTTCAGATTTCAACTGCTCCTAAGCCAATTCAGCGAACACACGTCTATGTCTATTGTCGCTTACCTTCAGCTCCTGAGTCAGCTGAATTTTGTACGGGCGCAGGCGCAAATCAAGACGCAAAATTCACTAAGTTGTTGTCTGCGTAAGGCCGAGCTCTTGAGAGCGAAGCGAAATTGACTGCC
Organism: Orthonevra nobilis; assembly: GCA_963555765.1. NCBI lineage: Eukaryota > Metazoa > Arthropoda > Insecta > Diptera > Syrphidae > Orthonevra > Orthonevra nobilis. The sequence goes on from OY743224.1 coordinate 55,447,632, forward strand.
ACAGATTCAAACCGCCAAAGACAGTGGTTTTCAGCAAATCTTGCTATACTGAACCAGTGTATTAAAACTAATCCATCCCACTGCTAATTGTCCTCTTGGAAGGACGATTAAGGACGCGCGGAACGTTGCCCGAAAAGAACACCCATTTTAATAAAACAATTTTATTATTTGCACGTGTTGCTGAACGTTCATGATGATTTGGCAAAACAGACTGAATAAATGACAGTCAATTTAACAGATGAAGTTTCAATAATATGGCCGCTACCAACTTTCAATGTTTGGAGGTGCATATTAAACACCCTTTAAAATTATCTCTATTTGGATGTTATTACGGACCGAACCTAGACAAAAACTGTTTTTAATAAAATGGTGACACGATGGGCGAGATATTTCTGATTGGTAAGCATAACTAGGATGCATTTGTTTATGCGATCACGCCCGAAACTAATACAAATATACCGCTTTTTTAAGCAAGGTAATCAACTCGTTTTCATTTCAAAAATAAACTTCACTACAATTAAAGCAAAAGTATTATTTAGTATGACAATAAAGTACATACCCTGAGCTGTTTCGACAGTATTACCCGCGCGGATCACCGTATCGTTTGTGATACGGTCTCTTCATCTTGGGATATGTTTCTCGTGTAAAGTAAAAACAGAATCGTACCTAGAATACTACCTTGCGGAACACCAGTGTGAATTTCTTTTAAGTTCGCGTATGTAACATGAAAAAGTCTCTTTTCGAGATAAGATTTTAATATTTGACTTGGAAGGCTTCCCATTAAATTATAAAGCAAGCGTTTAAAATATACAAAAGTTCAGCTAACTCATTTTTAAGCAGCTATTTCATGAGACCAATTAAAAAATCGTATCCTGGATCTTTAGTATTTTTCAACATAAGTTCCCGTATTGACGTTGAGATCTCCGGCCAAAATCTTTGTTCGAATGGTTTGAACGTTTCTTTTAGTGTTTCGCTAAAAAGATCAGTTTTCTCTCCGTTTCTGTTTGCGCATTCATTATTAGCTTTACTTATTGGCGCCTAGTACATTTGAATTGTGATTCAAAAAGGTTTTTGTCTGGGATTGCTCGGGACCCTTGAAAGTATAACCACTTCGATTTAGGGCGGGTATATTTTTTCGTTGTTCCGTAGCTTGGACTTGTATGTTGACTGCGCCTTTTTTTCTAACGGCAAGGCGTTTTAAGCGGCATATTTTTCTTACATTTTTTTTTAAGACCGTCGCTGTCAGTATTTTCTGTAGTCAAACTAGGTGCTTTATTTTTTTTTCGCTAGACCTCAACCCATCTACAAAGTAATGGCCAAGTGATCGGCTCAAGGGTTAAACCGTTCTTCAATGTCCTCGATGAACCCAATATTGAGTGGGGAAGACCAAATCGTTCAATTTTATCCCGACCGAAATCAAATTCAATGACTATGTTTTAGGATAGTCATCGTAGCCTTTGACTTTGGGTCCAGATCCATTTTAAAGTGGGTTTCCAACACTTCTACTTTCTCGATATTATGCATAGGGCCGTTGACATTCCATGTTAAAATTGTAAGCATATTTATACTCATAAATACTTCTTTTTCGAGGATCAAACTCAAGCTTGATCAACTTGTCAACATTAGTGGGTTTATCTTGGTCTGATTCTTCATTTTAACTCCATATGGCGTCGACTACTTAAGACACTGGGTAAGGTTCCGTACTTTAAAATGATAAACAGAACTTAAAAGGATCACTTCGTTGGCCGTCTGTCTGTCTGTGGGTCTGAAATAAATATAAATATAAATACCAGTCACAAGTATCCATTAAAGCTGTAAAAGCTTCTTAATCGACGCAGTCAAAAGATTCGGAATTCGGCAAGAAGCAATGTCTTGTAGCACAAGTAATGGAAAAAATCCGAGATATTTGTTGTTATAACACAAAATTTATATTTTTAGCCCCACGAAGTAGGTTTTTAAAAATTTAAAATGAGGAAAATATGAAGTACATTCCACGGTTGTGCGGATGCCTTTGCGTGATTGTCTGACTCGCGCTTTTTGTCAAATAATATTGAACATGAACGTTACAAAGACACAGTTTGGTTTGAAAGTCTTCCCTTTTATAAATTTACCTTTGCGATTGCGATTGCATACTCGATGCGTTTGTCACTTAAAAATTATTCTCGTCTCAAGTGCAAAGACGACTCACAATCATATATAAATCTTCCCTGCATTATTCATAATTTGCAAAAAAATAAATAAATAAATATGCTTACGTGTGCAAGGAATTTAAACAAGAAGCAGCCTTTATCCTAATTTGCATACGATTCTACTTTGTATTCATTAAATCGGCAAAAAAATATCCAAAGTGAATAGTTAACAGTCAATGGGAGGTAGATACTCGTATCTGACTACTTTATTGCCCCGAAAAAAAGAATCCATTGTTGTGACATTTTGAAGCGTCCGTCGGTTGGTTTTAAAAGGTTTTAAAGGCGGCAAAGCGGTATATTAATGGTTTTAAAAGGCGTTTGACAAATCACACCATAAAATTTAAATCATGACAGCCATTGACTCATACTGATTTTTTTTTTTCTTTTTTGTGGAAATGAGCAATACTTGTACAATCGAGATACTCGTATTTTATTTGCGATTCTGAATTCAACGAAATGTATACCTGTGTGTGGTGTGGTTTATGTGAATTACTGGGAAAATAACTCGACACAAAATTAGTGTGCATGCATGACATAATTTTGCGATAATCGAACGACTGCTTTCGACAGATCGCTTTTAATGGAAGTGGAATGTAAATTTGTTCGCATTTGCATGATCGGCGAGAGAGTGACGCATTAAATTCAGAACACATTCGATTTATTAACATAAAAACCATTTACATAGATATAGTGAAACTAATTACATTTCCATAATTTTCTCCTAATACTAATTAAGTGGCGGTCTTCTAATCAACAAACCATTAACGAAATTGACCACATTGCGTCCGATGCAGACCAGTTTCAAGTGGTCCGCAGCATAGTTTGGGACCACAAAAAGGTTACAGGAAAGGCAGTATCTGTGTTTATGGGCATGAAGAGAGAAAGTTAAACTGAAAATGACTGGACTGTCGAATGCATCAATCTCAAAAGACCACCATTCACCACCGTGTCATCGAATGTCAAAACCATAAATCACTTGAGGAGAGGTTTGGTGGCATAATATTAACAAGTTTAAAGTTTTTTGACATTTGCGTGCGATGCATATTGGCGACGAAATTGCTCTCACTCTTAAGGGATTATTGACAGAATTATAGGTGGAGTCCGATTAGGGACAAAGAAACTTGATATGGAATTATTTGCATTTGCCCAATTCGCAGTATTTTATTATATTTTTCGAAAATAATATCAAGTACTGTTCTTTTGTTTTGGTAGAATGCGTCACATAGTAGCTACTACATCATAGCTAGGCAGACTAAGATTGCCACAAATTTGATCCTAAATGACAAATTGTGATTGGAACAATTTCGAAAACTCAGCTGTTGATCTTAAGAATATTTTGCTTCCCGATCGATGAGATTATGGCTAAAAGCCGTATGGACATAAACAAACCGAAGCACCGTAAATCAGTTGAAGAATTCTTGAGCGTTAAGACAATAGTTTATAAGATGTTCTACTTCGGAACGGAAAGAAAGTAATCGTTATCATTCTTGCGGCAAAGCTATTTGGGAATTTGTTGACCATTTCGAAATATGTGATTTCTCTCAAGCTGCATTTGCTTCCAAAGCTGCGTCTGAGCAGAAGGAATAATTCAACTTCGTAAAGAAACAGCATTTGTAATCCAAACGAGGACTGTGAAAAATTAAAACTTGTAAATATCCTCGTGAAATTTCTGAAGTTGCGTTAATCAGTTACTGCAGTGTGGGATATTAAAGCCCACATGATTGGCACAATTATAATGGAATGTGTGAATGGCTAAAAACGCTATCTTCACCTGATCGAAGCGTTTATGGAGATGGCGCGCAAGATGTTCTGAGTACATCACGAAATGATAGATAATCTTTTTAACAGATTGACCCACCAGAACAGTCGAAGAACTCGGGAATGTAGCCAAATATTCTTGAAACGAAAAGCAGTCAGGTCAAACAAGGAACCGTTGCGGTTAACCCTTTCGCTCCCATTGGGATCATATGTCCCAAGCAAGGTTCGAAGAATCCCAGAAAGCCAGGTCATCTTTGAAACAGTATCAACCGTTAAAGCCAATAAAGCGGGGGATTAAACTTTGGATGCGATGTGACGCGAAAACAGGTTACACTTATGACTTGAATACATATGCTGGAAAGGAGGAGGAATTCTTTGAAGAACTCTTGGGGAGATAGTTGTAAAAAAGCATTGTAGTACGATTCGGGAGCCTGATGTAATGATTGCAATGGATTTTTTTTCTCACTAGCACTTTGTATACAAAACTTTACATACAAAATCGAATAATAAAGAAATAAAAATTTGGGAGCGAAAAGGTTAAAGAAATAAAATGGTGAACCTGGGCTTCTTTTGGCTCAATTTAAACATATCAGAAATACTGCACCTAAAGCATTGAAAGGTTTCTTCATTTTTTATAAGGTATGCAAAAGGCGCGAATAGTAATGGTCCTACAGCGCGCTCGTATTTGTAAAATGAATTTCATATCAGACCAAAAATACTTGTGTTAACAATTCTGTGATAGACTGTGGACTATTCCGGAGTGCAGAAGATAAAAAATTCGAGATATTTGATCGATTGCGAAACAATTTATGGTGATGCCACCAATTATGGTCATCAGTTTACATTCCAGGCAAATTTTGAACGTCTTTTGCTGCTTATTGCAGAAACACAGCCGCCGCAAAATATTTTCCAAACACTCCGACTCGATTTCTATGGAGAGGTTCTGACCAAGTTTGGGCGTGTGCTGGTATTAAGCCAACATTTTAGATCTCAATTCTTATACGTTTTCGAATTACGATCAGAAACATAATATGAAACAATACGAGTAAGTATTGTAAAAAAAATGCAAACATTGGAATCTGTTTATTTTCCTGTACACTTAGGTATGGTAGGGTAAAGGTTACAAAATATACTGTACTACTTAGTGAGCTTGTAGGATTTTCGCTGTAACGAATAAATGAGGATCATTTTTCATATTAGACGGTGATGAAAAAAGTTCAATCGGAGTTGTATATTAAAAGAATGTATTAAATCAAAGAATTCTTGCTTTTGAGTAATGGAAATGCATTTGAAAAAATGCAACTAAAAGACTTTAATTACCATTCCCTTGAAGTAAATGACTCATGCATTCAATTTGTAGCCATTTATTAAATTGAAATAACATTCAGAAATCAATTGAATTAATTTAGTATAATTTGAAGGCAGGCGTAAGTGCATTGTCGAGTTCAGTTTTTATGAAAATGTTCATCTTAAATTGAATTCATATCATACCGCCGAAAATGTATTTTGAAATGCATCTCTCAGCCAAGAAATTCATTTCGAGCTTCATTCACATTTGATTGGTTTAAGAACAATAAAATTATTGCGTTAAAACTTTCCATATTTGTATTGAGTTCACTGACTTCAATTGATTCTATGTGAATTCACTTAGGATTTCAGCAAACATCATGAATTCAGTAATGTAATTAAGGAGAATGCAAATTGTGATTTAAGACAATGATTGATTCAAACTAAGTGCACCAGTGACTGACTTCAAAAATACGATAACTCAGGTTTCTTTTTTCAAATCGCAATCTTTTTATGTTCTGTATGAATTCAGCAGAATGATCTTCTTAAAATAATAAATGCCATTAGCCAACACAATATAGATTTCATTCCCACAACAACAGTGAGTATCAAATTGTAATAGAATTTTTTACAAAAACTTCGTGTTCCATTTTAACAAGCAGAACTCTAACCTGGTATTGTTATTCCAGCTTCAACTTTAAAACCTTTTTTTTTATTTCTCGGCGACAAGCATAAATATTTTATTCGCGAGTTCTCTTCCATGATCCATTAACTGAAGCCCACATCAAACGTCATATCAACGTTTGGTATGCGATTGTTGGACGACGACGATGACGATGACGGCCATAACAAGAAACTGGACAAACCGGTAGTCTTATAAAAAAAAAAGAAAAAACACGTACATGGAGCGGCAATGTCCATAGGAACACAGTTGAAACATCAGATACCTAGTTGCATGAGTGTAATGCAATGTATCCGAAGTACCATGGAGGAGAACGTTTTAGTATTCTCCTCCATTCCCTATATAGCTGAGGCCATTGCAGTCCATCCAAAATGGATTTACGGATGCAATCTCCGCGATAAGTGCATTTTGCTATTGCTCCTTAATTTTTTATGTGTCGCGCACATTGTAAGTGCATCCACACTCGGTCGAACCTCTAAACTCCTCAATCAAAAATGACTCCCTCCATCCGGATTCCGGATGGATGACAGTAACGGAATTTTCATGGATTTATCCACAAATTGATGTGTACATTTTCCGGTTGAATAAAAACCCGTTCCCTTGTACACTCGAATCGCTTATCAATTTGTCCATGAGCTAAGGGAAAACAAAATTTGGAAATTGAAAATAATCACAACAATGCGGCGGGCGGCGTCAAAGGTCTCCCGAATGCCAGAGTGCCAGAATGTCATTTACGAACCAAATGAGAGGAATGTGCTTTAAACTGTCCACTTTATCATCGTCGCAGCTAATTTATGTACACCTCATGCACTAAGGGAACGAGATAGTCAAAGTGTGCCCAAAATTTGGAGAGTGGAAGTGACCACTTTGGTACAACAAGTTAACCGATTGTTTCCTCAGCTGATAACACTCGAGAAAGGTGAACTTTTTGTCCACTAAATGGTGGACAATGAGATGCCGGTGCATCTCATCATCCCGTACAACAACAGTTTGAACAACAAACAAATAACGTGGGTGGTCTCGGGCTACAGTTTAAGTTTGTCGCCTTGAATAAAATGAAAGTTAGGTTAAACTAATCGGATTATGTCGAACCGTTTAGAATTCAACCTGTGGAGGCGTCAGCTCGGTTAAAGATACAAATAGTCAGGTCGTTTATTTCGGGCGAAGTCACTCGCTCGAGTGGTCATATTTGTGGATATAGTTGTTTGAATTTCCATAAAATATAGATACATAGCTACTTGCATATCTTGGAAGTGGACGCTTTGATTTCTTTTTCTTCTTTATAAATATTGGAACACTCATTCACAATTCTTGGTTTTATCGATATGTTCCATCAATCTGATTTTCGGTATCAATTTGTAAATGATCCGTTCGGAGACGCAGACGATGATTTTATCCTCAACTAGTTGGTCTGGTTTTTAGACCAATCTGATAACACATCGAAATGCGTTTAAGATCATTTAGGCATCGGTTTTGTGGTGTTTTTTTCTTTTTAATTCTTAGAAAAATACATGATTTCAATTGGCCGTTGTTGCCTTTGATACCTTTTTAATGAAAAAATGAGCTCCCTCAGTTAAACGTCGTTAAAATTTGTAACTTTTCCTTTAAAAATTCTTGTTATGGGCCAAAGTTTGATATTCACTTTTTAAGTTACCAAGAAATGGGCGTAATTTTCCTCGCCCACCCCAACAACTTTATTGACATAAATGAATATTGACGGTGGGTTAGATGAGGTTTAAAAAAACATTTTCCATCTGTAGTCGGAGATAACTGAAACAGCTCACTTTAATTAACTAGTTTATGAAGCAGTTGCTGATCATAACGAATTCAAGAACTTCTCTGGCATCTTTGCTTGGTGTAACTCTGCTATTTAGTGCATGAATGCCTTGTCTCCTTATGAACTGTATAGTCATTAGAATAGCTTCTGCCGATTTCGTTCTGAAAAATATTCCAAAAAAAAAAAACTTCAATTAAGTTAAGTAAGGTCCGTGTGGTAATCGGTTTTTCAAATGGCAAACGGCCTACGGTTCAAAAATTCTTCACACTCGAAGCAGATATAAGTCACAACGACAAAAAGTTTCTGAGATACCACAGAGCTTCACGATCGAGGACTATTCGAAAGTCTTTTAGACAGACAAATTTTAAGGCTTTTTGACAAAAAAAAAAACGGTCTCATCCTTTAGATGGAATCATAAAAAATGAGGTGAGGCTTAGACAAATAATTGAAGAAGACATCTTACTTGAAGGGTTACGAACAAAAGAGATTCACATAATTGTATAATTATGCACAAAATCCTATTTCCAATGATCACATACTGAACACTCCAAAATATTATCGCTTGAGCTTGAGCTTGAGCTTGAGTTCCATCGAAGAGAGGAGTTCGAAAATAGTATCTTCCTTCGGTAGTTAAACTTTTCGAGATCCTTTAGGCACAATGGAGATCGAAAACTATCAAGAAATATATTTAAAAAAAATGTTTTTCAATATTTAAAACGGACTTTCAGGGTCGACATAGACTATATATATCATTGAAAGGACCTTTCGTTGTGACCAATTTTGTAACGTAATATCGACCAAAAAACGGTCGATCAATTTGATTACGTATGCTTCCTTAATGGTAAACAATATTCAATTGCCTTCTATAGAAAAGTTGCAAAACTCGAAAAGTTCTAGTTAAAGTGAAGTATATTAAGGTTTATATACAAATTGTTAAAATATGACTTAAAAATATATGAATATGCATAAACTAAACTAAAAATGCAATTTCGAATAAGGGCACAGGTCTGAAAATGCAAATTTACTATTTTTTAAAAAAACTTTCATATATAAAAAAATTGAGCTACATTTTGAAGCCAATTAGGAATAAAAAGTGCAAGAAATATTTTGATGTAAACTGCACGGCGAAGCATTTAGAGGAAAAAACATATCAGTCAAAATATGAGAATTCGGAATTGCATTACCAACTCTTGTCAAATTAATTTTGCTTATCGTCGAGGATAATATTATTTGCAACGTACACAAAATCTAGTCTCAAATAAACGATGCTTCGGTTATTCAGACGAACAACTTTTATCAAAAGGCTTCAAATATTAAAGGAGACTTTGTCCTTGAAATTCTCAAAAAATCAATTTTTTTATTACGGATTCTTAATCTACATGTAAGTAGAAATAAATCCGTTGAAGCGTTTCCAGGACTTCGAACGTTAACGATATTTTAAACGTTTTTTTTTAAAAAAACAAAAAAAATTTACTTAACAAAAGCAAGAAAAAAAAACCGCACTCAAAAAGCTTTACTTCTTTCCTTTCAAAAAAAAAAATAAAATGTAAACCCTGAAATATGGCACTCCAAGGACAAAGTCTCCCTTAAGTAACTCCAGGGGAGCAATGCCAAGAGCAACAGTATGCCCCAAACTACGTAGTTAAGAGTTTACTTGACCAGGGGACTGATGACTATGATACAATTGTCTTTATCATGACCAGTTGAATCCAAGAATTTAGATTCATTGAAAACTTTCAGTGCCGACCTAAGTTAAGTTAGATATATTTGGATCAAAAGTGTTTGAAGCCAGGTACGGGTACCTTTAAGACTTTTTTGAAAGGAATGACCTAACACGATCTTGCTTTCGAACAGCTGGTTGATCTACTTACTTGTGTTGCATTTAAAAAAAAATATTTCTTTTCTTATAAATTATCACATTATTCAAATTCCAGAAGCTTGATGGTGATTCTCTTACTTTCAGTTTTTCTAAGCTGATTCAATCCGCTTACGGAGTCTAACGAAGGCTTGCACAGATGGGTTTTTGTTAAAACACGAACTCCAAACAGTCTTTAAAATTTTAAGTTCATTTAAAGGCAAACATTTTTAAAGACGTAAGTTACATGAAAGAACAAAAAATTAAAAGAAGCACTCTTTATATCAATTGCCATTCGTTTCAGTATTTTAGAAGTTTCGTTGAATTCCCAGTCGAGAGAACAATTTTTGAGTTTTTCAAAAAGCATTGAAAAAGTAATTTTATTACTCATAGTAATTAACTTGATTTTTGTCCAATTAATTTGCATTTTCAAACGTCCAGTGCAGAAACAAGGTTTGTTTATTTGAGTAAACTCTATACACTTATAAGAAAGGTGTTTGATTCTGTGTAGGCACCTGGAAATATCCTGACGTTGGATATGTTGTGTAAATAAAGACCTTACTTGATTATAAATTTCAAAAATTGACATTTTCATCAGCAAAGTTTTTTAAATATATCTTTAAAACTCTCATCCTTAAAAAGGGGAACAGCATTCATGCAATGTGAAATGGGTTTTTGAAAACGAGCATTTGTGTCCAAAAATACTCGAAAAACGTTTGAGAATGCTGCGTTTATCTTTTCTACGCATTCCCCTATGAAAAGAAAGGCGCAGATCGTCCGAATAAGATCATTCAATCTCTGGCTATTTCTGAACTTGTATCAATCTCATCATCTGAAAAAGCACTTAATTCCTCAAAGTCGGCCATGCATCAGTTCCCATTCAAATGACTGTGATTTGAACCAAACTGACAGCAAAACCAGATGTTACAAGTTGTAGGTACCTTCCCAAATAAGCTTTCTAAGATGCGCCATCAGGTTCTTAACAAAGATGAGACAGACGTGTTGTTTGACTGAGGTTTCATATTTTTATAAATTCTTAAGGTTTCTTAATTTGTGTTAATTTTTGTTCATTAATTCAAGAATCTGATCAAAATTGATGAGTTCGATCTAAATGCATGTCGTTGATCAATCTTTTAATATATTTTTAGAACAATGTCCATACAAGAAAGCCTGTGTACATGTACGAAAAAGCCAAAGAAATAAAGATGAATTGCCTATTAATTGGTATTAACGAGATTGTTGTTGTTCAGTAGCCAGACGCATCGTTGAACTTTTGATGAATTCAATTAATTCATGATCAATCTTTTTCTGTTTATTTGGAATGCCTTGCATATGAGTAGAAATGCGTAATGATTGATTGCAGATGTTGTGCTGGTGGTTTAAATTTAAATTTTCTTCATCATTTGTGCCTGGTCATTGTGTTTGGATGCTTAAAGAATTTACTGGCTATGCCTATATTGACAGACACTCTTAATTAAGCTCACTTGGAATACTTTCTTTATTAATGGGCATGGAGCTTATGAAGTCAATCTTTTTCAGGACCTCTTTGAGTGTAAACGAATTATTAACTCAATCATTGATTTGTACAAAATTTAAAGATGTTTAAAGACCTCAGTTTTGTAGTTCTCAGCTGAATACAGAAATATCAGGAAGGCTCAAACAAACCAAAAAAAGAAAAGCAACTCAGCATGGAGCTGTCTTTTTCTTTTCAGAACCTGATTGTCTACGAACATATAGTATCATAGTTTTCCTTAGACTGGATGTCGAAATTCAGCCTGGACTGGATGTCGAAATTCAGCCTCTCTCCTTGAGTTTTTGGTGTGATGTATATACATATGTCGAAATACGACCGGCTTCTGTTTCAAAAGGGTTGATGGCATCGATGATGGGAAGGCTGTGTTTGCAATAAAATCGGACGCAATTTGACTTGACGAAATGAATCCTAAATTTTCTTTATCTCACGCATGTGAAAGAGCACCAAATCAAACATTAAAGTGTATCATACAATATCGATCTTGCCATTTTTGTCCAAGGTGTTTGAAGTAATGTATTTTTTTTAAACATGCACAAACTCCTTACAGTGCTTCAGTCAGTGTTAAGAGCCCACCACAGCTGTGCGACTGCTTTATTCTGCTTAGGAGAAGACTTACGATGATAAGGGAAATATACCATCCCTGGTATTTATGGACTCTTTCACGGCCTTCAATACCGTTCCCCACAAGATACTTCTCTGCAAATTATAACAATATTTTAAATTCGAAAAAAAACCGCCCTAAAACTGTTCGAAAGCTATCTAACTGGAAGAAGAGAGGCTTTGCCTGTGGTAGGAGTGATGTCGTCGTATTTGAACATTGAGGCAGGAGTACCACAGGGGTTGATTCTCGGTCCCCTTCTTTTCACAATGTTGAACAATGATCTACCCAAAGTGCTGAAATGTTGTAATCCATCTCAGCTTCCGCATGTGTTTGGTTGAAAATGCAATAGCCCGAATCAACGAAGATTCTGCGCTTGTCGTCCAGTGGTCAGAGAGAAATCATTAAAAATTAAATTCAAAGAAAAGTCAAGTAATTGTGATTTCTCACGAAGTTGTTGATACGGCGTATTTTTCTAAAATTGACAACGATGGCGCTGAAGTATCCTATTGTCATACTGTCAAGAATTTTTGGTATAATTTTTAATCAAAGACTAACCTGGAAGGATCACGTTGTGTAATCTGTAGGGAAAGTATATGGTGAATGACTTGTTTTCTTTTTTTCGGGATGATGTCTCCCATTCAAAATTATAATGACGAAGGATAATGCTTTGTTTACAATCTGCGAAGGTTTTATCATATTTTTAATGTGCCTATCAAAACATATTGGAATCTTAAAGTTCTTTTGTCCTTGTTCGATCTCTTAACTAAGAAGTTGCCCGAAATACTGTTTCAAAGACTACAATTGGCTTAATCAAATCGAATCCTGGCTTGCATTTGATCAAAATTTATATATGAAGTAACACGCAAACAATTCGCTGTCTACTTTTTACGGCTGTGGAACGCAGTCAAACTAAGGACGCAGCTTCGAGGGTGAAGTTATTTGGTTTTTAAGGGGATATTAATGGGGAAAGGAATGAAGAATGAAAATTGGATTTATTTTTTGAAGTTTTAATTTCAAAAAGTCTTAAAAAGTTTTAAACTTTAATTAGTTAAATTATTTTAACTAACTATTTTTAATAAATTTCTCATTTAATATTGCTTGATTTTCAAATTTTTAATTTTTATATGTGAACTTTGTCAATTTGTAAGTCTAAAATGCTTAATTTTACAATTTGAGTTACAAATTTTATTTTTTGTTGTATTATTCATTTAACTTTTTGTAATAAAACTATTATTTTATATTATCTGAATTTTGAAGTTTTATATTTATATTCTGTTTTTTTTGTAACTATTTGATTTTACTTATTCACTTGCTAAATCAAATTTGGATAATTTTCATCTGGATAACCTGTAACATTTAAACTCGTGCGCACCGCATTTCTTCGAATTCAATCCACAGTCCTTCCTATTTGATTTTGAATAATACGTGAGAAGATTTTGTTGTGGATTCCTCGCAAAACTTTGATTACTTAAAACCGTTAAGAAATATTAGAGATCACTAGCATATCGTTACTTTCCCTTTTTATATAAAAACATAAGCTTATGGCTCATATGAAACGATTTGAAAAATAAGGTTGTAAATGAATCGCGTCCTAAGTGCCGTCAGTCAAGCCTAAATTATCACCGTAAAATCAATAAATTTGAATCTTCACAAAACGGCGGTTGTCTTTTCTGTAAAACATTTTTAACAGTGTCATTCGAATAGTGCTTATATTTTTGCCTATATTGCGCTTAGGTGGACGTCTGTTTCTTCCATAATCTGCTCGTAATCGCCGAAAAGTACTTGCAAATTGGTTTAAACTACTCCTACTGAGTATGTGTGTGTAGAAAGATCGTGAAGTGGTTCGAAACTCAGCTGTATTTGAATTGTCTTCTATTGCTTCAAATTTGTTGTCGAATTATTTGATTTCGCTTTCGATTTGCAAAACTGTGGACATCCATTATACCGAGAAATATGTATAATGCAAAGTCATTCGTTATAAAGAAAAATTCGTTATATCGATCGTTTTTTTTAAGTTCGTTTTTAAATAAGATTTTAATAAGTTTTTACCAATCAAAATAATTACGATTTGGAAAAGTAGTCTTTAATATAAGTTTGCCGGTTGGTTCCCTCCAAACTTTTTTCGATATTGTTTTGAACTGACCATGCATGCATTTATTGAAGCAATTCTTTGTTTCTGATTGTTTATTTTTTTGTTTTTCATTGCGCTGCCCAGGAAGGTTCTTCCTCACTTCCACATAAAATTAAATCACCTTTCTGTTCGACTTCTTCTTCCCAAAAAATATAATTGATTTAAAAACCTCAGTTTGATTAACAAATAACAATTGCAATTTGTAAACTAACGTGTTTTTCTCAACCATAAACTTTTATCCTGATTCAATAATACTGCCAACGGAATTACATCTTCTTCATCAAAATCTTCAAAGTTGTTCCTTAACATATTTCTCCAGTCCTTATTTAATGTTTTTGCTGATACTTTCTGCTAAGTCAAGGCAATAAAAGAAATCTTTCATAAACGTCGAGTTGTTTTAAGGAATTCATTATGTTTTCCCAACCAGTAGCTAGAATTTTTGTAGCAAACTTTTTTATAGTGCAATTTAACTAGCCAAATAGGATTCTGTTCCATCGGTTGGATTAGAGGAGTAACGTTCGTTGGCATTAACATTTCTGATATGTTCCCTTCATCAGTTTTCTTTGCAAGTTCGTAGGCAGGTGGATGCCTCGGTGCATTATCCAGGAAAAGAAATGTTTTTTTTAAGAAGTTCTCATAATCCAAAAATTTCTCGACCTGAAAGAAACACAGATTTATTAATATAGAAAACTTAATCAGTTGTTGCTTTTGGTTGACTAACCTTTGGTACGAAGCTATGGAATAGCCATTCTTTAAAAATCTGGACGTTCATCCTTATTCCAAAACGACCGAAGTTTTTGTGCCTTTCCAATGATCCATGGTCTTATTTTTATCCGGGAAAGTTGATGATGCTATGCAAAAATCAATTATTTGCGTAAGCATATTAAATATGAGGTTTTATCAACTATGCGAACAAAGTGGTATGCCATCCTCTCCAATAGTAGTTGACTGGAGAGTCTGGATACATTTTACAATCTCGCTTTCAGTTACTGTGTCAAAATTGTTATTGAACTCATTGAACAACTTTGACTGTTACTACGAGCAGTTAAAAATGAGTTGTTGAGAACATTAGGATCGATCGAGCACATAGTTTCTTTGGATCCAGTTTAGTGCTAAGCTTGGAGGAGAATTAAAGTCTCTTAGCTTGACGTGTTTCAAAAGTGAAGTATTTCGAGCTCAACAGTACTCCTCCCAGTTATCAATAGAATGTCGTCTCTTCCACTTAGAATACATTCTTCTTCGTTTTTTTATTTCTTCTAACGCGTCTGAGTTGAACCGTGGGCATAGCATATTTCGTATGCGCATTGATAAAGCTGTGGGCTTAAATGCGTCAACGGTATTTGCTAGCCTTAGAAGGAAACTTATCCAACTTCTTGAAGCAAAAGGACAAAATACAGGAGCGATAGTTATTTCATTGTAACAGCCCAAAATTGGCTGTAAACTTAGACTATATAACATTGATTAGAAAAACACAATTTTCAGTTTGCATTCAGACAAGAATTCTAATTAAGGGTTTCTGCAGACTATATGGTACGGCCGCATTTCTTTATAAAGCTGTTGAAAGTTCAAGACTAAATTTTTTTTCTTTTTTTAAATCCATTCACGGAATTGAAGTCGAAGAATTCAAACTTTTGATATATGCAATTGAATTTTAAAAAGTCTGCGAATTAAAAAGCTATAAATCGCCACTCTTTGGAACCTAATGACGAGAGCATTTTTTTAGCAATCATTGAATTGAAATCAAATAATTATGTTTACAATATCATCAGCCCACTAAAAAATTGCCTTACACGATTTCGCCACTCTTTTTAAAAGAATTCAAATTGCTGTTTTTGAACTCAGTGACTTCAGTTGATTTTATGTGAATTCACTGCGGACGTCAATTAATATCAAGTGAATTAATTCATGTTG
This sequence comes from Orthonevra nobilis, assembly GCA_963555765.1. Taxonomy (NCBI): domain Eukaryota; kingdom Metazoa; phylum Arthropoda; class Insecta; order Diptera; family Syrphidae; genus Orthonevra; species Orthonevra nobilis. The sequence continues at coordinate 55,463,357 of OY743224.1, forward strand.
GAAGTTGAAAAAATGAAGAAGCAATTGCTGGTTAAAATTGAATTCTCCAATTGCTTCTTCAAAAGAATGAAAAAATAAACTAAGGTTTCCCAAAAGAACGACGAACTAATTGCGTTTGCCTAACGAAATAAATAGCTTCTGAAACACCCTGATCAGTTCAGTAAAATAGCATTATGTGGCCAACCTTGTTCCATGGACCAGGAATACCATCTCCTGTAGACGGAAGTGTCAGTCCAAAGTGGAAATTTTGACTGCTGGTGCTATTTTGTTATTCCATTCTGTTCGGTCGCTACTTAAGAGAACTCGAGACAAAGAACGACACTCTCTTATCATTTTTTTTTCTCTTCACTATTTACTCTATTTTTGAAAGAAGACAATTTTACATATTTGAGGGGAAAAATCAAGCCTTCCAGTAAAGATAAACACATCGAGCGAATACTAAAGCCTTGCTTGACTTCAACTTTGAGGTTAAATCACATTTATTTCACTTCAATTAAACGGAGTTTAATTTATGAAAAGAATCTCAATATTTCATAACCTCAGGGATACAATTTTCTTTGGTAAATTTTGTCAACAATTTTCCTTCAATCTTCCACGATCCACAAGCTCATGGACTCAGCCAATTCGCCACATTCTCATCAAGTTTCAAGATTCCAAGGGCATTACAATGTGTATGACAATTTTAAGAGGGGTATTCCTGACTTCTTCCATAGCATCGCCTTGGAAGTGGATTGGAACTGCGATCCACACAGAAAGTCTAGTATTCGTTGTGTTGTCGACGTCGTCGGTATTTCGTTTGCTTGGACGTCGAACCGCTCTGTACGGCAACGGCGAGTTTAGTTTGTTGCGGGCGGTTATTTCGTTTGGAAGTGGAACCGGTTTCTCTGAATTTTGTTTTGGCGTACTCCTACCAATCGGCAAGGTGAACCCATCTCAGTGTCAAGTAAAATTGTCAGTTTTGCAATTTCGGAAATAAAAAAATAAATACAAAATTATCCTTTTACAAAAAAAGTGAAGTGAAAATATCGTAGAGCTAGTGGGAACGTGCAAAAGCCAAAAAAAAATCACTTTAAAAATTTTCAACAGCAAATATCAACTGTGCACATTTCTTTTAATTTTCATATTTTTTTTTTTAACAAATTTTAATTTTTATTTCAATTAATTTGCATTTGAAGTTGTTTATTATTTTTTTGTTCGAATATGTGTTTGTGAGTGAATTGAGAGCAGTTTGAATTGTGACACAGTCACTTGTAGGATTCAGGTGGATTGATTGAATCCTTTGGAGCAGGTGGCTTACTTTGACGTGATTCGAAAACGGAAAAAATTCACTGAAAAGGAATGAAAAATACAGTTTTATTGTTGTGAGTGCATAGCTGAGAATCCGTTGGAATACACATATACAATTCTATTACCTAACGAGCCTTGTAAGGTGAAATAAGAATAATAATAAAAAGTAACCAGCACCGAAGAAGAATTCCATCAAACAGGACGCTAAAGGACGTTGCCTCTTGGGTTGAACTGCAATTCTTTTGAAAAGGTAAGTACCAGCATTGTGCAATTTTAATTCAATATCATTTGAAACTTTTGCGGTGTCCTCGTGTTATCGGCACCCGCTAGGTTTTTTTTTTTTTGTAGCCATGATGATTTAAAGCAATGACAGATGTCAGCTTGTCCCCTAGCCCCTATATAAATATTTTTCTTATTTACTTTTTTATTTAGTACCGATTTTTGAAATTCGCAGAAAGTCAAGGACTTTTTACGAAAGTCAGTATTTATTTTGCTTATGTTTAAACGAATACGTCATAAATTTGGGTCTTCATTTAGTTCTGTTGTGAGCTTTTGAATTATTTTGTTTGACAGAGGGTAATGGATGTATGCATGTACTCTTTTGGAATTCTCGATATTCTATAGCATGCTCATGCAGCTGCATTTGTTATACTTCTCTTGAAGACGTCAAAAGGTTTTCACCACACAAAAATTCTTCTATTTTGTTTAGCTTCTGATCGACATCCCGACATCCCTTTTTGACATCCCTTATATCTATTACTACAGTACTAACAAACTTCGCTGCTGTCTTGGCCAGTTTTTTGAAGTCCTAGATATTTACCGCGATTGGCTTTTCTGATCTGTCATTTTGATAATAAACTATCACCTGAGGGAGTCTGATTTCCAATTTATTGAGAGTGCTTCTTTGACATCTGAAGGCTTCTTCGAATCCTTGAACTTTTTTTGGTCAATTTGTTTATTTTGAATTTATGTAACTATTAAAAATATTTCTATCTTTAATTAAAAACATATAATTATATTATTCTCAAAAAAAAAAAAAAATAATAAAATAAAACTTAAAAAAGGTCACTCAATTCGTATGTCAAACTTAACTGTCATTGCTATACACAAAAAATAGTTTTTTTCATGCTTATTTTGCTAGAACTAACCACAATAAAAAGCGGCAAATTGCGATTCGAACATGCACGCGAAGGGTACCGTACCACTGTAAGTTGCCTTCTTTTTGTGCATAAACTTGAGTTGCGATTCAAAGAAACATAACGTTTTAAGACGGCCCCCTTTTGTTTTTAAAATAATACTGTTTTTATTTTTATATGTTGTTGTAGCGGCCATAGTAGCAAAAGTTCTTTGAAAATTGAAAGTGTATATTCATAATCATTCAGAAATTAAAGCACTGTGATTGACGGACAGACGGACGGTGCCGGCTTAGTAATAGGGTTACGTTGATTGATAATGCTCCTATGCAAAACTCCAAAATATTTCGAAGGGACTGACGACTCTGTTATAGAAGATTTCAGGACTATCCTTCATCTAAAGGCATGTTAATAAAAGTTATGAAGAAGTTGGTTGAAAATCATCTTTTCGATGTAAGAACATTTGAGGAATGGCATATGAGGAAGTTCCTGCCGAAGAAGATACAATGCCGAAAAAATTCCTTCGGTCATTTTAGGAAGGTGTAGCATTCACCGTCAACTCTCATCGATATAGACATATCGATTTTTTCGTCCTCAAATCGAGGATATGGAAACGTTTTTGAAGTAAGAATTTATGGACTGGTTTTTTCGTCCATTAGTGATGTGAACTTGTCATTAAGATCGTGCCTCACTCTAATAGACAAATTTTAAAGGAGTCAAAACTCAAAATGTCTAATAAGTTTCAATTGACAACCTTCCTCGTTGCACAGAAGCAAGTGTATGATGCAAGCTTACAAAATAAAACAAAAAAAAAAATTAAATTAATCAAAAACTTAAGCATGCGATCCTAAGTGTATTCAAAAAAAAAAAAAAAGATCCCAAGTCAAACCTTTAAGCTAAAAATTCAGAGAAAATCAATCAATCATGCCAGACATGGATTCGATAAATTAGAGGAACAGAATTTTTATTTTTTCTTCCATAGTCAATGTTTATTAAGAATTTGTTTCAAGCCGGACAACATTGATCAATGTGAAGTGTTAACTTTTTTGTCACCTTAGACATTTAGTTATTCTGCTATTCAAGGATTTAAATAAATAATTAAATTGAACAACATTTAAGTCAGGATTGGGATGTATTAGATTTTGTAATTTATTTTTATTGCTGACCTAATTTTTGTTAGATGAACTCTTTGATATCAAACAGCTGTAATTTATAAGAGTGTTGTCTATTCAAATTGACCATAAAGATGTTTTATGGCTGCTGCTTCACAGACACTGTTCTACGCCTTGCAATGGATGTCGGCTTGTAATTTAAAGAACTGCAGAACAGAGGCTTAGCAAACCGTTGAGCTCTTCAATAAAGCTCAATTATATATGAAGGAAGACAATGAGAGCAGAAACCAAATATCTAGCAAGATTTTATCCAAAGAAGAATCTTGTTAAGAATCGCAAGAGCTCCTACTGAAAACACACATCCCGTGAATTTCTGCACAACAGCTGTTCCTTGACAGAATTTCTTGTTAATAAGTCTGGTTAAAGCAATTTAAGTGATTCAGAAAAGCCTTTAACACTGACTGAACCGCTCGACAAAGTTCCATCTATAACATGTGTAATATATGAGTGGTATTTCCATATCTAAGCAGATAATCTAGCCTTCCGTCCTTCTTTTTAGAGGCAATAGAATAAGGTTTATTGGTCTTGATGTGAGACACCTATTGCGCTCAAAATCTATGCAATAACAACACAAATCCGCGAAGATATTCCGTTATAAGGTTAAACCAGACATTAAAAGAGCCATTCCCGACACAGAAGAAACCTACAATAACATGATAACTAAATCCATCAAGCCAGCTCGGAAAGTCATTTGTAGTGTTCCAAATAAAGTGAGGTTGATTGTAAGGACACTGAAAAGTAGAGTTGTAATTACGGCGAATGAATGCAGCCAATAAAAGGAAAAGCCATCTTACCCCTTCCATTTCGGAAATAAAACCATTGCTATCTGAGGGCTTAAGACATCACATTAATAGCGTATGAACGCTGATTTTGAAGTTGATACAAGTAAATTAACGATTTTACTAGTGGTTCGAAACTCAGGTTTATTTCGGCCTCATTTGCTCCATGGTTGGAATCTAAATAGGAACAAAGAAATGGATATCTTCTTATTTGTATTCGCTCAGTTCGCAGCATTTTATTCGCCATTTTATATTATTGATAAACTTGTTCAACACTGCTGTAAGGGGTATACCATCTCAGCAGAACCGAAAACCTGCTTTAGTATGACCACAGCACGATCACCCCCTTCTGTTCACTGGTCGAACTACTCCAATTGATTCTGGGTAAAGCGAAAAAATTAAAAAAATTACATTTTGCGCATTGAACGCCTCTATGAAATGTTTTTGATGGAGCTAGGATCTGCACTCTAATAAAGTCCATTGGTAATATGAAAAGGAAGTTCGTTTTGTACTAACATGGGGCTCAATTGCAAAATGCACAGCAATAAAAAAGCCTAGCTTCATAAATGTACATCCTTAAGTCCAGGTTCTAACATTTAACATTTCTTGTAAACGTTCCCCTGACTGCTTTCCGCACAACAATAAAATTGCCTTAACATCGGCGGTCTGCTATTTCCTTTGACTCAAAAACCAAGTGTAAAACTGTTTAAGGAATTACACGCATCTATGGTTTTCACAGATAAACTTTCGATGGTTTAGAAATAGAAGAGAACTTCCTTAAATTTCTGAAAATTATATTCCTTCTGTTGTCTTTCGAATTGCCTTCGTTAGTCTAATAAATTGTGCACATTTTCCAAAAATGCAACCCATATTCGAGCGCGGAACATACAATTGGAATAAGAGCGTTCCTTTCATTCCAGGTCACAACACATTGTTGAGTTTCCCTCCAATCAATTGAGTTGATCAAAGGTCTCAGAAACACATCTAGAATAGGCCACAGTCTGGACTAATACGATGTCATTTCCATGAAGTGCAGGTAATTTTATCCTCACTTAATTTCTCAGAGATGGCTTCAACCACTGTAGTAACAAACGCCAGTTTCTATGAAAGAACTTGAATTTCTGCGTGACCTCGAAAATGCTCAGCGCTTTCACAGTTGAAAGTTCAAGATCTAGTCAAGTTGAAAGCCATCTGATTTAGGGGTCGGTATGAAGTTAGAAGAAGTAGCGAAATTTTCTACTTCAATCAGCATCAATTTGAATTTGAACCCAAAATCCACCTTTTTTGTTTTTTCCTGCGAAATTCAAGCATCAAAATATGTCAACAATTGACTTCTGTTTACGTCCCAAGTTTATAGGCTTCATAAATCTTTTTATGACATGTTTTTTTTTTTTTTTTTGCTCATTGACAGTATCTCAACTTCAAGAATAGTACGAAAAAAAAACTATCCAAGAAGACAGAAGATACTCAGCAATGCAAACTTAAAACGAAGCCACACTGTGGAAGAACGACTACAGCGAGACTACGACGAGTAGATTCCGGTTAAAGTATAAGAAAAGGCAAAGTACCCTTCAAAATGTGAGCAAAAGAGTGTTTGCATTTATTTCCCTTTCCCGGAGTTTGGCATCACAACGTAACCGGAGTACGGGTATCTTTTCTGTAAGCATTGAAAGCAAAAGATGCGCACGAAAGATTTGACTGAACATGAGCGCCATCACAGTAGTTGTGGACGCTTCTTACAAGTAACAAAGCGACTTCAAAAGTTTGAGTGTTTCTTTGCTTTCCTTTACTTTGCATTTCGTTGTTCCCTTTGACCTCAATTTTCTATTAAAAAGGGCACAATCTTTCACTGTTTCACCAACGCGCGGTTGCCTGCTCTTTCGTCTAGGATTTTAGTAAAAATACTCGTATACCTCTGGCACATTTGTCACGCTCCCGCCTTCGAGTAGCAGTTCACATCCATACAATAAAAAGAAGGCGCTCTTATTACACATCCTTCACGGAGTTGTAATTGTGTGCTTGTCGGATTTTTCAGAATTTTTTTTTGCTTTTCAATAATCTTATTCCGATCTAGAATTTCAGGATGTTGGCGTTAAAAGGGTGTTCTAAATTTGCTTGTTAAATGGAATACTTAACGTACGTCTTGCTATAATTATTAGCTAATTAAGCAACTTCTGTATAGCTGTGGTGGTATCGCTGTGGTGGCCAAACGACACCTTGACTGCAAGTACTTCTTGAACGAAAGATTCGAAATTGAATCTCGTGATTCATGTGTGAACTTACATCAAAATTTGTGCAGCTTTTTGGGAGAACTTCAGTGACATACGCACGTGCAGAAGATATGCCTTAATCGATTCCTCCAATGTGTACTGGTCATGGATGGCATAATGCTTAAATGCTTAAAAAAAAAATTAATTTAACAGATCCAGGTGAATTTAAAAAGGTTTCCGTGACTCTTGGTTCTGGCTAAAATCCGAAAAGGAACATCTGTAATGTCTTACGCTACACCTCTGGGGAGTGTTTGAAAACTCCCCGATGAGAAGGTAAAGGCTCTTGCGCCGTTTGGAGTCAGCGATTAGGAGCAGTTTCAAACTCCGCCTTCTGTGCTGAAAATATAACTTGCACACATAACTGGAGACGCAAAGTCCTCGCTCCCAAAAGAGCTGTCGCGTCAAGGATTAATAATATTGACCATTAATTTTACAGCCTGAGGACTAAACAGGCATTAAGTGTTTCCAAACTGGATGGATATGTTATAAGGTTCTCTGATTTAAAAAAAAAAAAAAAAAAAATGACGATTTCTATGATATTGATAATTATGAGCATCACTAACTGAACACAAATTTGAAAATTGGTTTGGGTGCGAGTAGACCTGCCCATATCATGAACTTCCCATCTCATGATAAAAAAAAAACATTAAGGTGCTATATAATTTGCTCCCAACACCAACTTTAAAATACTCATTTTTTTAGCTCCCCGTAAGTTTATATTTGTTTTCGCATCTTTGAATCATATAAAATACGATTTGCGTCGAAACACAGTAAGAAATACTTATAAATCTGTGAAAGATTAGCTATGTAAAGAGTACGTTTGTTAAATTGAATTAAAACATATAAGACTAATAAATTTAAAATATAGTAAATATAAAAATGAAATCTAAATTAAAACAAATTCATGATGTAATATAGTACTAGGTATAAGACTATAATAATTGAGTTGAATCATTAGCAAATCTATCTAGTTCAGTTAACATTCTATAAAATTAAAATCACATTTATTACTTGAAATTGGGATAAGTAGGGGAATGGTAAGCTGCTATGAAGGTAAAGTTGAGTATTTAACATAAATTTTAATTCAACATTTCGATAGTTACTTACTTACGAAAGTATTCTTTTAAGTGATCAGGACAACAATTTGGAAATAATCGCTTTTGATTTAGTAACATTTATCTAATGTTGTGCACAACATTGAAAAGTTTGATAGATTAACATATTTCAATTTGGAAATACTTTTTTTCTGATTGAGTTACCTTTCTATGATACTAAAGGAAAATTAGATTTTTAGTTTGACTGCAGAAATAATTTACTATTACCGTTTTTTTTAAACATGTTACCTGGTTGGACTTTTTTGTCATTAATCATTTAATTATTAACTTGAGGTGGCGCTACAGTCCACGTAGGATTGGCATTGTATCCTTTTGGCTAAGTCGATTGGCTGTTGAATCTTCTCCTCCACTCACCGTCAATGCAGATGGGACAAAAGTTTACACTTTTCTCTCGAAACAACGGGGCCTTCATCCGCTTTTGAAAGTATCCATGCTTCTACACCATATAGTAGGACGGGGATGATATTGGTCTCATAGAGCGTTACTTCAGTTCTTCAAAAGAAGGCTTAGCTTTAATAGCTAGAGGTATTCTTCGTTTGATCTCAGCGCTGATGTTATTATCTGTGTTTATAGCAGAGCCAAGATAGACAAAGCCCCAACTACCTCAAAGTTATAGCTGTTTATGGTAACGTTCTGATCAGGGTTTGGTCTTCCTTTATGACAGCATATGCCTCTTTTTGCCTTCTGGCATTGACAAGGTTCTTTTGCACTATTGTCCCAAGTTTGATGTTAAAGAAATCGCATGACAGTGCATCACCTTGTCTAAAATGTTGTTTGACATCAAGTGGGTCGATGACGTCTTTTCCGACCTCAATGGAGCAGCTTGATATCTCCATCGCCATCCTGCACAAAAGTACGAGCTTGGCAGGGATGCCAAACCTAGACATGACTTCATAAATCTCGTCTCTGTGGTGGACAGACACCAAAACCAACCTTGAAATTGATGAAAAGGTGGTGCGTACTGACTTGGCGCTCCTGGGTTTTTTTCAAGATCTGCCGTTATGTTAATATTTGGTTAATGGTGGACTTTTCTGATCGAAAACCACATTTATGCGGACCTATCAGGATGTTGACGAACTGCTTCAGATGTTCACGTCATACGGCGGAAAAGATGTTAAAGGAAATTTTGAGGAGATTGATACCTCTATAATTGGCTTCCTTCCTTCAGGATTGGGCAACCAATACTGAGATTCCATTCATCTCGCATGCTTTCTTCTGACCATGTATTTCAGATGAGTTGTTGCATACTCCCAACTAAGTCAACGCCGCCGCTTTTAGAAGTTCTATCTTGCTTTATGTACTTCGTCTACGTCAGGTAGATGGTATTGTTGGTTCTTCCATGTCCTCAGCATTGACTGCAATTCTACTATCATATTTCCACTTCGAATTTTGCAGGGTTCGGTTTGGGGTGTGTAGCCTGGAGATAATTGTTTTTGCTGGCTGGCTGTCCAGGGCTTGCATTACACGACTCAATGAAAGCATTTTCGACTGTAATATAGGACCAACGACCAAAAATCGTAGCCAGTCATCCATCTAAGAGTATCCAACTCAACGTGAAGATAAGATATTTTAAATTTAGAGTTGCAAAAATCGATTTCATAACAACAAGTTTAACATTGGAAGTTTGTATTTATATTTGTATTTGTATTTGCTTCAACAAAGTGTTATAAATCAGACAGCCAGAATTATCAAATATTATATAGCTTAGTTTCAAAAGTATTACATTTTGTAAGAACTCTCTTCATAGGGATTCATATTTTAAAAGTTTGAGGACCAACTGCTTATCTCAACTTCATGTATTTTTGGAATTATTTTTAAACAATCAAATTTGTTTGATTGCTTTTCTTTGGAAGATATTAACCACTGCTCGGAATATTAAGGCTTAACTTTATGTCCTTTTTGAAAGGGTTCAAAAGTACATAGTTTCAATCCAGAGTTTTCCACCACCTCTTCCTTCCGAGCTGGTAACTGCTCAGCAAAGGATCTTTTTCTGTCTGGTAAATATATGGCTTAAAGAGGATCACATCCAGTCCAGTTTTCTTTGCAAATTTTGATAGGATTTCCCAAGCCGGTTTCGAGAGATTTTTTTTATCTCTGTGTCATTTTCTGGAAAGACCTCTAGGATTGGGTTCACGATAAGAAACCACAACAGTTGAAAACAAACTAAATCGGATGTTATGGTCTTCCTTGCAACATACAAATAATTCAGTTTTATCCATGTATTTTAACTTTCTCATTTAGGTTTCTCTCGATCCTTTTGCTTTAAATTCAATTGCCTCATTTAATTTGCGCCATGAGCTTCTTTTTGCTAATATATTATAACAATAAAAAAGCGTCAAGCTACAGCCGAGCAGGTTTTGAATAAAAAACTGGTGGCTCCATAATTTTCTAAGGATGTTTTCATGTGTCAGTGTTGCAGACGTCACTCTGAGTCTTGAAAATGGGAAAGACCTTCAGGATTCACATTTCTGAAACAATTTTCAAAGAACTTCCGAGGAAATTTGGATCAGGAAATACGGAAAGGGGCATATCAATGTATGAAATGGCCTCAACTAAAAACTGTTTTAGTCTTTTTGGTAGTCTCTATATTTAGTAACTTACTTAGTTTAGTCAATTGGCTAAATAAACATAATATTGATGAAACTTTTGGCATTAAGATTGAACAAAAAAAAAATTTTATATGAATTTGTCCGGAAACTTATGAACCGCAGTGTATATATTTATGCATATTTTTTTATCTGATAAAGTAGCTATAAACTATAAATTTAATTAATTTTGAACTTTTTTTATTGGAAAACTAAATTGGTTTTAATTGAAGAAGTGAAAATGTCCCTTTTTCGACAGATTTTCGTCATAAAATTCAAACCACCCTGTGAAATTTAACCAAAAGCTTTTCAGGTGATCTTTATGCACACACGCTTCGAATGAAACCAATTTGGCTTCGATAGCTTGATTTGTTCTCGAGTTAGGCTGTACGAAAGAATCCGCACAAACGTACGTACGTACGTACGTACGTACGTACGTACACACACACACACAGACATCTTTCTAAAAATCATGGAATCCGACTACTGGGACCGCCAATCGTGGAGAAATGTAAAAATTTTGAATTTCGAAAATCGGACCGATTACAAGAACTTCCTGATGGGAAGTTAAAAAAGAATCCTGATTGTACATCAACTTCTAAGAAATAAACTTGCCTCTAAACATTCATTCTATTGAGTCACAGGTTTTCCAAACGTAAAGCTTTTTTGAATAAAGGACGAACCTTCAATGCACAACGATGGTTCCACAACAACGGTTCTTTTGGAAAGATCCTTTCAGTCAAAGCAAAGTCATAATTGTACAAAATACATTTACAAACACATCTGGGAATTCAAAGACACAAATAAGTTTATCCCTGCCAGAACATCACCACCACATTTTAAAGTCCAGTTTGTAGACCAACTGAACCCGCATCAGAAGGAGTTGGGTTTTTTTCCTTCTGTCATTACTGTCAACCAGCTACTAAAAAGTGTACTTGCTAATAGTTAACCCCGTCAGACAGCTGCTTACGTTATGGCAATAAAAGTAAGAGTTCGAACTTCAAATCAATGTGCACTGAAATTAGTTTTCGAACCGCTATAATCGACTTTAGTTTTCGCAAGGCTTTTCAAACGTTCAATAATTCTATTTCTCTTAATTATGTTTTCTAAGTTACTGATTCAATGGCTAGAATTTTAACTCTTGAATGAAATGCAATTTTTATATTTCCGGGAAGCATCAGGTTAACATTCGATTAAATGTTGGAGTGCATCAGGGGAGTCGTTTCCGACCCATTTTGTTCATACGCTTTATGAAAGATATATTTTACATGCCTTATATGGTACAGAACAATGGTTGGTTGAAAAAAAGTCTTTCAAATTGGTCGTCCACATGTTCATTCAAATTTCATAATGTCCATGTTTCTGCGCCGTGAAAGACTACCGGGGAACTTGTTAGACTAATTTTGCAAGAAAAGGTTCGTCTATTTCCGATTAAATGACTTGAAGCGAAACTCAAAAGCTTTTCAAATATTAACTACAAAAATGTTTTTCCGCATGAAAAGCGCGGTTCCATTTTCGGGGAGATATACTCATATTATCAGCTGTGTACCTTTTACTGCGATAAACCTTGCCGCGTTCATTGAGAAGTTTTCGTGATCCGGGAAACTTCGTAAACTGACGATGATTGGGCGTTTTCATGCCCTTGAAAAGATTGTCCCTTGTTGCAATGGCGACCGATATTTGGAAGCCGAAGATTTGACTTTATATAGGCCTATTTTCTGTTTACTTGGAAATAAGAAAGGAAAGAATCTGCAAGAAAAAGTTGAAGCCCGGATTTGCAGGCAACAAAAAAATGCGGAATGTTTTCAACTGTATTCGCGTCCCAAATTAGACTTTCGATTGAGGGGTAAAAGTATTTATACCGAAGAGAACAGTATTTGTCTTCATTATATCCACATTATTAAGGCTGTGCCAGCTAGCTTCCTAATGAGGCGAACATTTTGTCAGGATGATAGTTAGGAGTATCAGTCAGTAGTGTTGTCAATATGATTTTTAATGTCTGAAAATAGTTTAAGGTTTGTTTACTTTTGGATCTTAACTGCAGTGCAGATATCAGCTTTTCTCATTCAGATCTGTCCGATGACATTGAACGTGGCCAGACTTTAGAAAAATTAAGCGTTACATTTTTTTTAATTCATGTATTTCTGATAAAGAAGTCGGAAATTAAATATCTTCGTGTTAATATTGACTCAAAAATTACCTTTGTACGTCTTGTGGAGCATATGTTACAATTGCGAAGGCAAATTCGCTGGTGGGATTTATTGAAAGGTTCTCTAGAGCACCCTTAAAGGATCAATGCTCGAATAAGCGTATATTATGTGGAGCCCTTGTTTTGAAGTCCATTCAATTAGCTTGAAATTGTACAAAGGCGCTTCACAAAGTATATTTTTTTTGTTGCCAAAATTCGGTGGAACTTTGAGCCTTCGTACAAAGCAAGATGCCAGTGGATCTATAAATAAAACAGAGAAGTTAATAATATACCTACGAGCAGTCAGCTTTAAATAAAACGACTTTTGAATCATATAGACCCAGAAAATAAAGTTAGTTAACTCTCAGGTATGTACAGTTATGGTCAAAAAAATAAGGTACAAGATGCAATGATGAATTAAATTCATATTTCTTCGATTAACAAATGTTTTTTATTGAACAGAAAGTTTTAAATTAAAGGGACAAATTATTTTGTATGACACTGTGTTTTATCAACAAATAACCAGAAAAAAGACAAACGTAAATAAAATCTTTAACGAAAATTCATTTGTCAAAAAAAAGTACAACGTGGAAATTAAAGAATATTAACAAAATTCGAGTACTAAACCTGCTACATTCTGTTGTAGACTTAATATTTGGTGGATTTTCCTTTCAACTTTTGGCAAACTGATGTTGGGATTGATTCCCATTTTTTTTTACTTCAACCCACAAATCTTCTTTTTTTCTTCAATCTCGTGCTTTCCAAAGCAGCCTTAACATACTTCCAAAGGTGTTCGATTCGATTCAAGTTCTGGGATTGTGATGGTCAAGCAAGAAGATCAACCCTGTTCCTTTCAAACCACTCTCGAGCAGCTATAGAAGTATGCTTGGGATCATTGTCCTGCTGAAATTTCCAAGATAGTGGCATTTTTTCCTCGGCATTAGGCAGCATGATATTGGTCATTAAAATTATATACATGGATTGATCCATTGTTTCCTCAATTCAGTGAATAGGTCCAACACCAGATTAAGAAAAACATGTCCACACCATAATATTACCACCTCCATGTTTCACTGTTTTCCTTAGATTTGATTTGCCCTATTGCCTGTCTTAACTGGTGGTGTATACTAATATTCAAAACTTAGATTGGAAATGTTTTGCTTTAAAAAAGAAAGAGTTATCAATGTTGTACATTTTGTACCTATTTCTTGACCATAACTGTATAGAACATAACCTCCATTCGACCGTAGTCCATAAAACATAAGCCTTAAACTTATAACAAACCTTTTTCACTATTTACTTTAGATAAATATCCACGCATTGGTTCCTCCTGCAATACCTAAACGAACCGATTGCGTGTTTCCACTCCCAGTTAACAACTATTTCGTATTTGCTGTCATTTTATCTTGATTGAACACGGAAATTCAACAAATTTTTTAGTTCAACTTATCTTGCCTTGTATTTTAACACTGTTGTCACACCTCACACGTACACCGGTTACGTCGAAACTTCAAGCCTTCAACGGTTTGAAGAAACTGCTGAGTGTTTTATTTAAAATTCAAAAATAATCAAAATTTGTTCATCAATTTGTTTGTTGTAAACAAACTATGTTGAGTCATTAAACTTTTCATGTTTACGTACCTAGAAAAATGGATCGAAGCCGATATCTGCGCGTTAAATTAGGTTGAAATTTTGAAAAACAAACAATTTTTGTGATCTTACCACAAAGTAACGTTTTTTTTTGGATTTTTTCAACGGATTTCAACGAGGGGAATAAGAAGCTTATTCATAAGAATTAAGTATTTATTTCATACAGACAGACGGCCCGACAACAAAGTGATCATATCCGGAACCTTAAAAAGATCAGTAGATTCCATACTTAAAAAAAAAAATACAGGTTTTTGAAATAAATTTCACAAGATAGGTGGTGGTAGTCCATCCAAAATGCAACAGCAAGAATGAATGAAAGTCGAAACCATTCTAATGCCTTGGTTTAGCTATATTCCAACTTCTGGTAGGCAGCTAAGAGTCGTCATTATACCCAAAGACCAGGCTTTTTTTCTGGAGTAGTGACTGGGGATATACACTAATCAAAATCAGCAATAGAATCAATGACAACCAATAGAGGTTAGTTGAGTTATTTGGGCATTCATAAGTCATTAACATCCTCTTCTCCAGGAGAAGGTAAGAAACAACTCTCATATCTCCGAGGTGCTATGCCACTGAAATCGAACTTAAAAGGTTTCCTAAACGCTTTGGTGTCATTCCGGACTCTATGGATCGTTGATCTTCACGACAAATCATATTCAGTTTTTTTTATTTTTAATAAAGCGATATGTGGGAAAGTATGAAATACCTTTTCACTTATTTGGTGCGCTGCACTATTTTTTTTTTTTGCAATTTGCAGATTCTGGGTTCAAATCTGGCTGGATTTTTGTTTTCTTTTTTACACGCAATATTGTTTTTTTTTATGTTTTGTTTTCGGCGAATGAATATAGTGAGATCAACTATGTTGGGATGGCATGGATTGCTAGGCAAGAAAGGATCCCAAGGATGTTTATATAGGGATTTTAAAATTTTATCGTGTGATAGCACATGAGATTTTCTTCGAATGCGATTGATGGTAGTAACTATCATAGAAGGCAATCAAAGGATCATTTGGCCATAAAATAAACAATGAGGATCAGCCAATGTGGACAACTCCTATGTAGATAGCGAGTATTTTGCATACCTATCAAATACCGTCCCAGTATTGGAATTGGAGCAATTATCAACAAAAGTTTATTTGTGGTATAATACATCTCTATCCTCATCCACAGCAGTGGTGTGTCCATTTCATTCGGGTCGATTAGCTTCCCTCGATGCGAAGCACTTTCAGATGCGAATTTTGAAAAAAATTTGTGCTTTTAAAAGCTTCTCATATTTTAAGATATAGGAATTCGAAAATTCTGCATACGAATTCACACAATTGGATTCAAAAGTCTTCAATACGAGCTCAATAACTTCCAATTGACTTCTATGGTTCTGTGACACCAAAAGACTTCAAAAAGACTTCAGTGACTTCTCTTACAACACAGAAATAACTTTCATTTGAATGCAGTCTTTGAATTGACTAAAATGAATGACCGCAAAATGAATGGTGATTTCATATTTCAAGTTAAAGTATGAATAAGTTAATTGAAGTCAATGAATGCAACCTAAAATGATTGCCTGTTACAAAAAAACATTTTTAAAAGTATCAGAATTTGTCAAGGATCGTTTTCACATACTACTGTGTCCAAAAAATAAGGTGACATATGAATTTAAACTGCGCGCGTCGAAGGATTTGGAAATTTTTCTTTCTGTTTAGGTTGGTAGTACTGTCAGTGACATCTATGTGAAATTTCATGTCAAAATATATTTGAGATACGCGTCGTTTTATGAGCTGCTAAAAGTGAGTTTTTCGTTTTTTGCGATGTCGAAATTTATTGAGCAAAGAATTTGCATTAAATTTTGTTTGCGGAATCAATTTTCTGCTGCGGATACGTTGAGGATGGTGCAGAAAGCCTTTGATGATGAGGCTATGTCTAAAAAAAGTGTTTCCAAGCCGGCCGTGAACGTGTCGAAGACGAAGAGCGTTCTGGGCGACCATCAACCTCAACCGATGAAGCTCACGTCCAACAAATCAAAGATTTGGTGTTGAAAAACCATCGATTAACGATTAGAGACCTTGCTGATGAAGTTGGCTTATCGAAAGGCTCAGTCAATACCATTTTGAAGGATGCTTTGGGCCTCAAGCGCGTCAAATCTCGACTGGTGCCGAAAACATTGAATTTTTTGGAAAAAAGGCGTCGCGTTGAAGTGTGTGAAACAATGCTTTCCGACTACCAGGATGTCATGAAACGCATTTTAACCGGCGATGAGACTTGGATCTATGCTTACGACCCCGAAACAACAGATCAATCGAGCAAATATCATGCCAAAGGAGAGCCGAGACCAAAAAAACCGCGCCAAAGTCGCTCAAAAATCAAGGTCATGTTGACTGTTTTCTTCGATTATCGTGGTGTTGTGCTTTATGAATTCCTTTCAACCGACCAAACAGTCAACAAGGAATATTATTTGAACGCTATGCGTCGTTTGCGTAACGCTATCCGCCTAAAAAGGCCGGAATTGTGGAAAGACAATTCTTGGTTTTTAAACCACGATAATGCACCATCCCATACCGCACTCGTAATTCGTGATCATTTCGCCAAAAACTCAACCCATATCGTTCCGCAACCACCGTATTCACCTGATCTGGCGCCATGCGACTTCTGGCTGTTCAACAAGCTCAAAAGACCGCTCCGGGGACACCGTTTTGATACGATAGAGGATATTCAAGCCGCAGCGAAGACGGAACTGAAGGCCATCCCGGAAAGTGACTACGACCAGTGTTTCAAAGATTGGAAAATCCGTTGGCATATGTGCATTGCATCGAGAGGGGACTACTTTGAAGGGGATGAAATTGATTTGGAAGAATAAATAAAGAATTTTCAAAATAAATACAATGTCACCTTATTTTTTGGACACAGTAGTAAGCTCTAAACTATTAACTTTTCATGCTTTATAAGATTCATCGTCAGTTGCCGTCCGCTCTTGTCATAAAACTTTAACTAAGGCGTGAATACGCAATCGTATCAAAAACATTCGGAAATGTCTCGCTTGATATTGGGGAATGGTCTACAACAGAAAACAACGATTAATTAAAACATATTCAAATTATTAAGCCCTCATAGGAAGGGTTTTTTTTTAATTGCAGCCAACAAGCAAACGGGAGAATGCCAAAAACATCTTTTACAAAATAGACCTAATGCTACATTGAATGACTTGATTTTGATTGGGACATGAGATTTGACATAGCCAATATAAGCAGAGCTTTAGCAATTCTTCATTCAAGATAGTAAAAAAATGAATAGTGGTGATGAAAGCACTGCAGACTCCTTTGTTTTTAATTTCTGGAAGAAACCGCTGCCGCATCTTTATAAGAGGAGGCATACTATACTATACTATATACTATTTGAGAATTCTGATATGTCTGCGGGAATCACAGGTCTCTGAAAGCACTAAAAACGTTTAATCTGAATTCACTGATCATTTTCCGAAAACTTACACCCATATCAAAAAAAAAATTCCCTTCTTGCACTGTTTGCACGTAACATGATAAAATCCGCCATAAAACGAATTGCACAAACGAATTGGAATCAGCGACACAAGATTACTTTAAAAAAAATCTCATATTAGTCGTTTTTCAATGAGCACATTTTTCAAGAGCAGAACCACTGTGCAACGCTGGATGGTCTGCACATTTTTTTTTTTAAATTGCCACTGAATCTTGCGACTAAATTCCGGACACTTTTCTGAACGTAGAAAACAATAGCTATAACCAACGAAGAGAGGTTATGCCAGAGAGCATTACTATCGAAATAAAATTCACAAAAATATAATATTGGAAGTGATATTCGGCACAGATGTCAAAAGACACGGCACTGTTGAAAGTAAAACTTATCCTGTACCTTGGAAATAACATGCGCGCCTTCCTTAAATTTGAAGTTAAGCGTTGACGTCACAGTTCTGTTGATAAGTAGTCTCGATGCACCAGAATTTTTTCACTGCACCAGGCTTTCTGTCACAGAGCTGGTAAGGAACGTCGAGCTTAGTTATTATAAATATGCATAAGATTTCAGACAAGAAATGTGTAGGCTTAAAGAGCCGCCATTTTTTTTTTCCATCAAATACACTCATACTCGACCTTATCCATGTACATCAAAGCCAATTGAAGATTAGTTGTTTAATAAATTGAAATCCTTCCAAACTTTTGCTCTATTATTCCAGAGACCTGCAATTTGGAAACATAAATAACCAATAAACGATATTATAATAAATAAAAAGAATTCTTTGCCTTGCTGTGGTCTTCGAAAACGTAAGTTTAAGGTTCCTCAATTGGGTCACAAATAAAAACCACATCGAAAGTGCCAAGATAAGTTAACAGTAAGATAAGTCAAAGATAAGGTAGTGGAAGCATACAACCAATATTTTTCAATTTTAATTCAACTGGACAATAAAAATAAATAAAATTTGATAAGACTTTTCCGAACAACTGAGGGGAAAATAAGTTGGCATGCCTGCTCCCAATGAGTTCAGCAAACGTTTTTTTTTTATATTCAAATTTTGGTTAAGCTATATTCTTATAAAAATATTTTTTTATATTCCAAATTACATTAATCTTCGAGTTAAAAAGTGTACTTTCGATGACAGTTTACAACTTTGTAAATTTTAAAGAAGACGACCTAAGAACTATGATTCACAAAAATATGAACATCGCAGAATCTCTCAATGAAAATAAAGTGGTGATTGGATCTAAACAATCCTTGGATTCACTCAAAAACACACAAAAAAAATTGCATCAAATTCGGTTTAGAAGTATACACGAGATATAAGATAGGTCGCATGACACTGCCTTGCGGTCATCCAGTATTTATTCTTTTTAAGGTCGTGTGTTCTTCTTCGTTTTTCAATATGTCCTTTGTGCCAAACTTTATCAAATGCTACGTCCAAGGAAGCAGCGCAGCATATCTTCTTCTCTTGTATCGATTTTTGAATGCATTTTGTTATATTTTGTTTTTTTTTTTTTGTTTCAAGTTTTTTTGATCCATAAATCATATTCGCTAGGAAAATCGCTTTGGAACTTCGGAACTTTGATTTTCTCTTGAAAAAAGGATATAGGTTTTTTTTTCTTGTTGGATACCTTGTTAATGTCTTCTTGTAGGTGGAGATTGAGGGTTATTATTTTGTCCCATTTCAACCGATTACCATCTATTGTAGGCCTGTTACTTGCAACTAATTAAGCTATAATTTTACAAGTTAAAAAGTAAGCTTGGGTTTGTCAGTTGTTATTGTATGCTTGATCTTATAACATAAACAATATAAAAATAAACTGCAACAACTGAACGCACCCCTTTTTTCATCCGAGTATTTATTATCTTAGCAGACGGTAGAAAATCGCTTTCATTTCGAGTTATATCGCCACGATGGCGGCAACCATCGCTTTTGTACTCATTTTCGTGCTTACCAGCGTTTACGCAGACGTTATTGTAAGGTTTTTTTTTCTACGAAAAATTAATATTTTCGAACGCCAAATACCAAAAACAAACCAAACACAAACATCTCTTTCCGTTCTATTTATAGACACCGAGAATCATTGATGGTGAGCCAGTTAATGTAGGAGCTCTCCCGTGGCAAGTTATTCTAAAAAAGATTGAATCCGAAGATGTACATTGTGGTGGATCTGTGATTGCAAATAATTGGGTCCTAACAGCAGCTCATTGTACCTATGGCCTTAAATCGGTTTTCTTAATTTTTGGCACTAATAACGTCGACATATATGACGTGTCTATGACATCCACAGAAATCCATATTAACAGTGACTACAATCCCAAAAATTTGAACAATGATATTTCGTTGATCAAACTGCCTGAACCGCTAATCTATTCAGAAACTATTCAGCCGATAGGTCTGGTGCCTCTTTCCGAGTCGAATAATAGTTTTTTGGGATCAACTGCTATTATAGCAGGGTTTGGATTCACCAGTGACGAGGACTTAGAATTCTCAGATACTTTACTCCAAGCAACTGTCGAAATTATTGACAATCCCACTTGCGCAGCTCAATATGGAAGTGACGTGGTGAACAGCTCAACAATGTGTGCTATAGGAGCAAACTCCAGCTTGCAGAGTATTTGCAGCGGTGACTCAGGCGGTCCACTTATAACTACAGACTCAAACGGAAACTTAATGCAAATTGGAATCAATTCATTCGTGATGCAAGACACCTGCGCAGAGGGATTTCCATCCGGATACGTTCGTCTCACGTCTTTCCTGAATTATATTTCTTCGGTTACGGGTTTAACCTTTAATTAGAAACCTTCATTCAACCTTGAAGACATTTATATTTTATTTCTATTTTAATCATCGATTTAGGGTTGTGATAAGATAGTCAACCAATATTTTTTTCGATCAATGATAAAAATTTTAATTCAACAGGACAATAGAAATAAATAAAATTTGATTTGACGTTTGACGTTTCTGAACAACTGTTGAGCAAATTTGTTTTTGATTTCAATTCCGGAATTTAATTAAGTATATATAGATAATTTAATAAATATATGAATAGCAGACCGAACAGATATTCTAATGCCCGAATGTTGGCATGCCTGCTCTCAATGAGTTCAGCGAACGTTTTTTCGATGTTCGAATTTCGACATTAATCTTCGAGTTAAAGAGTGAACTTTCAATGACAGTTTACAACTTTGGGAATTTTAAAGAACTATGATACACAAAAATAAGAATATCACAGAATCTCTCAATGAAAAGATAGTGGTGAATGAATCTAAACAATCCTTGGATCCACTCAAAAGCACTCAAAAAATTGCATCAAATTCGGTCTAACCGTTTAGAAGTGTACACGAGATATAAGATAGGTCGCATGAGACTGCCTTGTGGTCATCCAGCATTTATTCATTTTAAGATCGTGTATTCTTCTCCTTTTTTCATATGGATGTATCCTTCGGAGATGTTTGAATTTCAGAAGTCGACGAATCGTCTCGGCTATTGTTTATGTAGCTTGTAAATATGTCCTTTGTGCCAAACTTTATCAAATAACGTAGCGCAAACGTGCATGGAAGCAGCGCAGCATATCTTCTTCTCTTTTATGGATTTTTGAATACAATTTAGTATACTGGGTTAGGTTTTTTTTTTGTTCCCAAAACCAAATACTGTACAGGCGGATCCATAAAACATACTCGCTAGGAAAATCGCCTTGAAAATCAGCAAGCTATTTTCGTTGCCATGATTTTCAGATATTAGATCGGTTTCCATTTTAAAACCAATTACATCCATTATTTCTCGGATGCTGGAAATCAAATGAAAAACGTTAAAACTTAACTTGAAAAGACATTGCTTAAAGACACTTTGAAGCATAAAACACGATCAGGAGTATGGGAATTCGAAGGCATTGCATAAACACACTACAGCGATCTGTAAGGCACGAAACGAAAGAATATAGATTGAAGTATTTTAGTGTAACGTTTTTTCGGTTCTTCTTTACCTACTTTACAGTAGGTTTTAATCCTGTGGCATTCATAAACATTTGGCTGACTTGCTTATTTGGCGGCAAATCCATATATGAGTGTCCTTTGGTTATAATAACACGGAACAATCACCTGCAATAAGCATCGTCCATTTCCCAAACCAAAAAAAAACTCTGATCATTTTGTTAAGGCACTGACTTACACTTTTTCATTAAAATTACTTCTAAACTGTGATCTTCGAACCTCTTTTGAAAATGAATTTTTAATATTTCAGAGACATGCGCAAAAACATGAAAAGAATATTTTACCATTCCCAGTATTATTTTCTGAACTCTGTTGCAAGTAAAAAATTCAATTTCTGAAGATGATTTTGCAAATGGTAATGCTTTTTTTTTTCAATAAACCAACTGGACACACCCGCTGTCATTTTCAACAATTTTTAACCAGTCTACAGAAATCAGTCAGGAGAAACAGTTTGATTCAGGCAGGCATGATGAAGGTATCTGTGGTGTTTTTATTAATTTTCTTGCTTAACACCGTTTACGCAGATTTTTTGGTAAGTCAAATACCAAAAACAAAAAAAAAAAAAACACAAAAATTCCTTTCCGATCCATTTATAGACACCGAGAATCATTGATGGTAAGCCAGTTAAGGTGGAAGCTCTTCCGTGGCAAGTTATCCTAAAAAAGAGTGAATCCGAAGATGTACATTGTGGTGGATCAGTGATTGCAAATAATTGGGTCCTAACAGCAGCTCATTGTACCTATGGCCTTAAATCGGTTTTCTTAATTTTTGGCACTAATAACGCCGACATATATGACGTGTCTATGACATCCACGGAAATCGACATTAACAGTGACTACAATCCCAAAAATTTGAACAATGATATTTCGTTGATCAAACTGCCTGAACCGCTAATCTATTCAGAAACTATTCAGCCGATAAATCTGGTGCCTCTTTCCGAGTCGAATAATAGTTTTTTGGGATCAACTGCTATTATAGCAGGGTTTGGATTCACCAGTGACGAGGACTTAGAATTCTCAGATACTTTACTCCAAGCAACTGTCGAAATTATTGACAATCCCACTTGCGCAGCTCAATATGGAAGTGACGTGGTGAACAGCTCAACAATGTGTGCTATAGGAGCAAACTCCAGCTTGCAGAGTATTTGCAGCGGTGACTCAGGCGGTCCACTTATAACAACAGACTCAAACGGGAACTTCATTCAAATTGGGATCAACTCATTCGTGATGAAAGACACCTGCGCAGAGGGCTTTCCATCCGGATACACACGTGTCACGTCTTTCCTGTGTTATATTTTTACGGTTACGGGTTTAACCTTTAATTATTTTAATTGAACTTTATAAATTCAACCTTGAAGTTTTTTTTTTATTTCATTCGATTTAAATTGTATGATTTTTTTTTTCATAAAATTTTTATAATTTACTGATTGAATGTACGTTAAATATATGTTTCGTTAAATAAAATTCGCGTTTTGCGATTCTAGGCCACTTCGTGTATTCATTGAAGAAAAAGTGCAAAATGGCAAAATATATAAAAAATATAGCATAATAGTCTTATCTCTCATCAACGCCCTTTAAACAAAAAAAGAAGTTTGTGTTGGACTGTCAGATAAGTTTCCGCAAATCCGCTATGACGAAACAAGGTGATCTGTGTTACCAATCCTATTTGTAGGTCTGTTTATGCGGAGATATTCATCATCAACATAAAGGGTTATTTTTTAAAAGCTATAGGAAAGTTTTTCAAAAAAAAACACATAAAATTCAGAAAAATGCATGAAATCTTTATTTGAATCGATAGTACGGTCCATTTAAATTTAATGTTTGAAGTTTATTTCATGCAAATGTTGACCTTGACTCAAGTGGTCCATCCGCTTAGTCCAATTTTGGCATACTCTTTCCAACATTTCGGCCGGTATCTCACGAATAAATGCTTCAATGTTGTCTTCCAATGCGTCAATTGACATGCTTGCTTGTCTGTATAGACATGAGCTTTAACATAACCCCACAAAAAATAGTCTAAAGGCGTTAAATCGCACGATCTAGGCGGCCAATTGACCGGTCCCGAACGTGAAATAAAATGTTCACCGAACTCGCCTCTCAATAAGTCCGTTGTTGCGCGTGCTGTGTGGCATGTGGCATCGTCCTGTTGAAACCACATGTCATGCAAGTCAAGCTCTTGCATTTTGGCCAAAAAAAAAGTTGGATATCATCTCACGGTAGCGCTCACCATTCCCAGTTACGTTACGATTCGCATCATCTTTGAAGAAGTACGGTCCAATGATGCCACCAGCCCATAAACCGCACCAGACTTTTTCTGGATGCATTGGTAGCTCTTGCAATGCTTCTGGCTGATATTCACTCCAAAATCGACAGTTCTGCTTATTTACGTACCCATTGAGCCAAAAATGAGCTTCGTCGCTGAACACAATTTTTCGGTGAAAAAGTGGATCTTCGGCCAACTTTCTAAGAGCCCATTCACCAAAAATTTTACGTTGCGGTAGGTCGTTCGGCTTCAATTCTTGCACCAGCTATATTTTGAAAGACATCACACTTAAATCCTTCCGCAAAATTTTCCACGTTGTTGAGTAACAGAGGCCCAATTGCTGCGAATGGCGTCGAATCGATAATTGATGGTCATCATTAACACTGGCCGATACAGCTGCGATATTTTCTTCAGTTCGCACTCTACGTAAGCGTGTTGGTGGTTTAATGTCCAATAATGTAAATTTGGTGCCAAATTTAGTCACAATAGCCCAAATAACCGCTTCAGTGGGTCGATTAAACTGACCATAAAATGGAAGAAGCGCGCGATGAACTTTCTTAACAGAGCACGCATTTTGATAATAAAATTCAATAATTTGCAAGCGTTGTTCGTTTGTAAGACGATTCATGGTTAAATTATGGACCAAACTGAAGATGTTTGACAGTGAAACAAAACACGAAACGTGCGTCAGCTGTTTAAACCAGTGTTGCCAAAAAGATAATAGCTAAAAAATCACCCTTTACAAGTGTGTCATAGTGTGTGTTGAATTATCTGGTTGACAATTAAGTAATTTAATATTCTGTAATGTATTGCCCATTTTGGGCAATGACCTTTTGCCATCTTTCGGGCAGCATCATAATTCCACTTCTGGTTTTTATCAGCAAAAAACCGAACCAGGTTACGATGTGACATCATCATTATTATTGAAATTTTTACCATTCAAGGAGTTTTGCAAAGTTCGAAATAAACAGTTATCAGATTGTGCAAGGCCAGCACTATATGGTTGATGTGGCAAAACATCCCAACCAAGCTCCAATAATTTTTTTTATGATGGAATACCACATCTTTTCGATTTGTCAATTCAACTGCATTGTTCAATTTTGTTATTTGTTCAATGTAGACATTTGAATTGATCGTTCGGTTGAGTGGTAAAAGTTCAAAGTAGACAATTCCTTTGTAATCCCACCAAACTGATAACAAAACACTTTATTTTGATGAATATCCGTTTTTGATGTTGTTTGAGCTGGTTCATCTGGCCTGCTCCACGATCTTTTCCGATTGACATTGTTTCAAACAACCCATTTTTCATCACCAGTTATCAATCGTTTTAAAAATGGATCATTTTCAGCACGTTTCTTTAACAAATCGCAGATGTTAATGCATTGTGCTAAATGCTCTTCTTTCAGTTCATGATCGAGTTTTCGTACATGTTTTAAGTGATTTTCAATGCATGTATGTGAAACATGAAGCTTCTTTGCAATCTCACGTCTTGTACTGTGATGACACGAATGGATTATTGCTTTGATTTGGTCGTCATCAACTTCAACTGGACCGCCTGAGCGTTTTTCATCTTTGAGTGAAAAATAACCAGAACGAAATTTGGCAAACCAATTTTGACACTGCCGTTCTTTTAAAGCTTCGTGCCCATAAACAGCACATAAGTTTTTGTGAGCTTGCGATGCAAAATATGACGTAAATGTTCGTTTTGATTTTCCATTTTTCAACAGACGACAAAGAAAAACTACACAACCGATGAAAAATTTTTTTTTTACTGATTGAGAGTTGAAGCACTAGTGTGTTTGAAATTTCGATTATGCCAGCAAACCTAAAAATTCAACTAAAGCCATCGATGAGTGAAATCCGCAATTACTTAATTGCCAACCCAATACTTAAGCAAGCCTTTGAATTCGAAAGAATTTAAGGAATTGCAATGATTTTGACTTTTTTCCAATTGGTCAAATAAAGGGTTTTTCAATAAGAGCGCTACAAAAGTTTTTTTTAAATAAAACAAAAACGGTTTTGGATATCAAGGAAATTCTTTATTCCTGTGAAAGAACGTTCGATGCCATTATGTATGGAACTCGATTTCTTTTGCATGGCCACCACGGGCACGCTTGCAGAAGTCCAGACGCTG
Source organism: Orthonevra nobilis (assembly GCA_963555765.1). Lineage (NCBI taxonomy): Eukaryota > Metazoa > Arthropoda > Insecta > Diptera > Syrphidae > Orthonevra > Orthonevra nobilis. The sequence goes on from OY743224.1 coordinate 55,489,407, forward strand.
AACCCAATTTTCGACGGTTTTCAAGCATTAATCGGCCGATACTGCAGGAAATTCACGTTCGATATTCGTACGAAGTTCATCAATCGTCGCTGGCTTGTTGGCATTGACCATAAACTTGACGTAGCCCCACAGGAAATAGTCTAACGGCGTCAAATCGCACGACCGAGGCGGCCAAGCGACTGGACCATTTCGTGAGATAGCACGTTCTCCAAACTTGGTTTCCAATGAATTGATTGTGACATTCGCTGTGTGGGTTGTGGCGCCATCCTGTTGGTACCACATGTCCTCCTAATCCATATCATCCAATTGGGGCCAAAAATATTCGGTAATCATTGAACGGTAGCGATCCCCATTCACGGAAGAAGTACGGCCCAATGAAGCCGCCGGCCCATAAACCACACCAAACCGTAATTTTTTCGGGATGCAATGATGACTCATGGAGTGCGTGTGGATTGCTGCCTGACCAACACCACATATTTTGTTTATAGACGGAGCCATTCAGCCAGAAATGAGCCTCATCGCTTAAGATGATTTTTCGATGAAAATCCGAATCATTTTCAAGTTGTTGCTCAGCCCAATTCGCGAACATACGACGCTTCTGGTGGTCAAGCGGCTTCAGTTCTTGCGTCAATTTTCAATCTTCTAAGGATGTAGGCCAAGATCTTTTCGCAAAATTCGCCACAACGACGTCACAGAGATGCCCAACGCTTGAGACCGACGTGTGAGAGACACATTTGGGCTTTCTGCAACTGAAGCCTCAGCGGCAGCAATATTCTCGACACTATGGGCACTTCTTTGTCTCACTGGCACGGGAACATTTTGTACTGTGCCTGTGGATTCAAATTTTTCCACTAGACACTCAATTGTTGATCTGCTAGGACGATTATGATGACCATAAATGTTGAGGCCACTGACTCCGAATTTCGGTAGTAAATTTTAATAATTTCGACTCATTGTTACCTCGTATATCTTTCCATAATGAAATGGCAAACCTTACTGAAGAGAAATGTCACAAGAGCGGCAAGAAATATGGCGTCGTTAGCATCCCTGTTGAAAACCCCTTTATTACTTGCTTTCGAAGTCGATCTTAGAAACTTATGCTTTCTGAAGACTTTAGTCGATATAAAAAACAAATGCAAATTCGAGATTGTTTGTTGTTCATATTTTCACATGCGCCTGAATTTTATTTACCCTTGAAACCTGTGAATGAAAAGACTGTAGTATAACCCCAACGCCCTGGAGTGCCTCTTCTGATTTGACAAAGCAAAGGACTGTTTTAAGTTTAGACTGGCCGTACTAAAACTTACGGAGGAAGTTTCAATAATTATTTTTTCCCATAAAGTAACCAAACCAAAAAAAAAAACATCCTCGTTTCCACAGGTACACAAAAAGCTAGATACCTTTTTTTTTTAAAGATTTATGCATAATGAACTGCTTGTATATTTGTATGCGTGCGTGTATGTGTAGATAATCCGAAAATTGATTCCAACGAAATTCTCCCCATGGCAATATGTGTTGTGGATTTCTCTATAAATGTTTAAATAATTAATGGCTACACATACGACCTGGAAGGTCAGATGAGATCAGGTCGAGCGTCAAATTAGAAACTAATCGTTTTTAAATTCCTACACACAAACACCAAAACAAAGCCAACTTGGTGGAGAGTCGAGGAAGTCAGTCAGCCGTCCAAGAGTCTGACACACAAGAAGTTTAAATGATGCTCTTCACCACCTACAGAATGCCGAGGTTCACACATTTTTTTGTTTCTCTATTTTAGAAAGGTGAAAGTGTGAAGATGTTTTTTTTTTTTTTTTTAATTTTTTTCCATGCTTCGTGTAATAGTTTTTAATTCTACATTACATTACAATTTTTTAATACAAAGATGCCGAACAATGGAAACATTGTCCATCGGAATATTTAAACGAAAAAAAAAAAAATTATGTATCTTGAAGTTTGGAACACGATGACCGTCACAAGCATTTTGGGTGATCTATGAAAAGAAAACGCCAAAGTAGAAACAGATCTCACCAAGAAAAGTCGTTTCCAGAACAAAGAAAATGCATGGCCATGTTAAGCGAACAAGACAATATTCAACGCAGTGTTATACCGTGTTTCGTGTGTGGGTGATAACATAAAAGTTTTCTTCATTCCTTGCCTTTCTTATTCATCCATCCATCCATCCGCCTACGTAGGGCTGCAGTTTGTCTTATTATTATTATTATTTTCCATCATGGATGTTGTAGCTTTTTTTTTTTTTATTGAGGTAATCATTAGCTATTCAGACGCCGTTTTTTTAATTTTTTTTTGTTGTTTGCTGTCTTGAGGTAAGGCAGCTTATAATCTCGCAACGGATTGAGTTTCGAAGCTATTCTCAATCATAAATAAACACTCGGGAGATTCTACTCGGCGAGACCAATGCGGGTTCAATTGGTGGTGTATTGTAAAGCTTGTTGGTGCTGTTTACTTAACAATTATTTTTTTTTTTGCATCAACATTAGTATTATTTTTTTAAGAAAAAAAAGGAAAAAAGAAAATATCTTAGAATACAGTACGATAGCATTTATATAAAGATTACTATTTTTCTTTTGATTGATTTTTAAGTGCTATGTCGGCATGCGTCTGTTGTAGGTAATTTGGTTGTTTTAACGCGTACCTGTTTGGAATAACATTGCGGGGCATCGAACCCGATGACTTGAATACAAAACATATTTGAATAAATATATTCTGTTATGATTGGTTATATTTTTAATACAAGCAAAAGCTGCATTTCCTGCTTTTTTTTTGGTGTTTTATTTTTCCTATTTGATAAAAGAATTTCGATAATTAAGCTGTTAAGCTGTAAACGAACTCGAAAAGCCAAATTTACCTCGTTTATTTCTCTATTTCATTGAATTACTATTCGATTTAACAAATTAACGGCTCTCAAAGGATTGTGACTACCCTTCTTGTAATGCATTTTGCAAAGAGCGAGCTGAAGTTGAAGATCTTTTGCGTCTCTCAAATAGCGGCGTAGATTTTATATGAACTTATTTGCATTCAATTAATTCACAGAATTTTATTTTAAGCAAGGAAGCTTTTTTTGGAAGATTTTCACCTTGCTGTCATTTTTTTTTAAGTCACACATTACAAACCATTATTTGACATGAAATTTGAATTCCAGCATGAACTCTGGGTGATATTGTTATCACCCACTTGGTCAGACTACTGTGGCTGGTCGACCACTTATTTTTATTTTATAGCAACGCAACCGGAAAAGACAAAAACTCAGGACTTACCTCAGGGTTTTAACATTAATTGATTCACTCAAAAGACTGGCGCTCATCTTTCTCCATCACTAAGCTTTGATCGTCTTTACACCCTTCGGAATGCCTTTGCAAGACATTATTCAATAGGGTCATTGAGGGCAGCTTAACTCTCCCAAAAAACTGAAAATCCAAACCACCCGCTAAATGTGGAAGGAACGTAACGTGCACATAAAAAGGATGAAGCTAGGTCACGGCTCCTCAAAGAGCTGTATCTGCAAGATTTTGTATTTTTAGTTTTATATTTAACACACGACTTGGATTAGGTTCTTCTTTCTGGCATTTGAAAAGTTCTAGTTGCTGGCATGACATTTTGTCCGCGGTTCATAAATTCAGTTTTCAAAAAAAAATATTTTTTTAAAGTTGTTTCTCACTTCAACAAAACACAACACGTAAAAGAGGTGTGCGTGGTATTGATTTTAGTCTGATTAAATGACTCCAAAATTAAGCTTGACAACATAATTGCCTCCTTATCTGATTTCTAAAAAAAAAACTTATTTCTAAATTTAAAAGTTCCGTACTTTAAAAGGAAAAACGGAACTTTATCGGATAACTTCGTTGTCCGCCTGTCCGCCTGTCATTTTTTCTCAAGCATTTGCAGAAGTTGTTAAACCAAAAAAAAATTAAAACCAGGTTTTTTAAACGACGCAGGCTGTGTATGGATGTACGGAACCATTCGTCTACATGTCCGACTCGCATTTTTTTGCTTAGAAAACTTGACCAATACATTATGCAGCTATGTCAGGACCTTCTTCTCCCTGTAAATCTCGTTACTTAAATTATTTCAAAACTTTTATTTCACAAAACAAAAATTAAACAAAAGGTTGTACCAACGTATGTTTTTTGAAGGGGGTAACCTGTCAATTAGACATTGGAAAAAGGGCGATGAGATCCGCTGCAGACACTCTAATCAATCACTTACCGCGCGGCATAATGTTATTTGTAATTTATTTCAATATTTGTAAATTTTCCAGCGGTATCTGACACTCGAATTAATTGATCAATTAAAATTTACGGTAAAGAGGTTTGCTCCTTCTCAACTTGTGAGCCATAATTTGAATACGTGAATCCATAACCGTCTTCTGTTTTGGAAGCGGCACGTTTTATGGGTTTAGGGGGGCATCCATAAGGAGGGACATCATAATAAAATATAATTTACATCAAGCTCCAACTGTCGGGCTAAAATGAGGAAGCGGAAACTATAACAAGTTGAACAAATATCATACACGACAAGTTGTTGATACACATTATTATTTGTACCTTCGCGTCGCGTCTTTGGTCGTACGTGCGGTTCATGTTCAAGGCACATATAATCTCTAAGGTGTGGAAGACACAAAATCGTGCTTCGAAATGTGAATGGAATCCATGATGTATGTACGGATGGGTTTTTCGTCTTATTTTCGTTGCTTTTAGCTGTCGTGTGGTGCTTAAAAACATGTATGCTTAGGGTAAGGGATCGAAGGTAAACGTTGACTCAAAAATAATTTCTAAAGAATTCTCCGATTCACATCCCTTTGTGAATATGGGCAAAAGGATATGTCTGGTGTCGTCCCAACGTGATTGCTGCTGTTTGTCGAAGGGGATATGTTTTTTTTTTTTGTGTTGAGCGAGCTTACCAACAATCAGTTGGAACATTGAAGGGTGCATGAAACAGATGATGAACGAGAAAAGGTACCATTATTTATTTTCTTTTTTTATCTCAGCTCAGATGGTGGGGCTTCGTTAAAGCAAACAATGCAGACACAAAACATTTATTACATAAGCTAATATCTATTCTCTTGCTTTTGGAACACAGAAGCTTCTTTTTCTTCTTTTTATCATTTTCATTTTTGAGTTTTTTGTATTTGAAACACTTTAGTTTTCTAAACACGTGTATTTTCCACCCTCTTAGGATTTAACATACATATATAAAAAAGTCGGTCACATGAATCTGTATGAATCTATAAGATACAAGTAATTTTTCCTGTTCAAATTTCGAATCGGAATATTTGGCTTGAAATTTTATTTTCCTTCATTTCTCCTTATGACGCTTGTTATTTCGAATAATTATCTTGCATTTATTTGTAAACTTAAAATATTTGTCAATACGGTGAGGTGTCCGATACAAGATCATTAGGGCACCATGCTGGATGGCTTGGACCAGACAGCTTTTGTTCCGAAATTTCAAATTTCTAATCGTCTGCTTACCATAAGCGAAATGTATCTTTTAACTGATATCGGTTTTAAGTGCGAACGATTGAATTTTACATTCCACTTTTCTACCGGATTTTACAACACCAATCATTCGAAAGATGATAATATTTGGTTTTTATCCCGATGAGAGATTTTTTTTTTAATTAATATTATGTTAAATGTTAAAATTTGAAGTATGTCATGTTGCAAACCTATTAAAATGACACTTCTTTTTAATTTTAACTTTTCTGTCGAACAATTTCAAAGTTTTGTTATTTTGCCGGTTGAATAATATAGAAAGGGTTATAAATCAGTTACCATTGTCGTACGTTTCAAAAGAAAAGTCAACAAATATTGCGGAGAATCCATCTAAAGTGACAGCCGACTTAAAAATCGAATTCAATTCAAGTCATTTTATTCAAATTCTCAAGAAAATGTTGTACAGTGTCTTATTATAGTTTTTTTCACTCTAGAACGATCTTTAATTATTAATACTTGAAATTCGTTGTAATAATAAAACGTGAAGAACAATACCCTAAACGACCGCGGTTAATGATCTGCAATTGTCTGTCAATCAAGATGTAAATTGGATTGATGATTAAGAGTTAATCAAATATGTACTTTTTAATAATGAATATTTTTTTAATTATCACACAAAACATATTTCTACAAAGATTATATTTTTAATTGAATTTACTTCCTTTGAAATATTTAAATACTATTGTAAGAAAGATGGCGGGTAATATTGGATATCATTTTTAACCAATATCCTGGAAAGTATACAAAATGCCAGAACGTTTTGCGGCCGCTCTCTGTAGACGGACAACAAACATATAACGGGTCCGACAAATAACTTTTTATGCTATAAAAAAAACTGCTGAATATTTTCTCAAATTTCTTTTTTTATTTGAAAGTACAATCCTTCCGGTTAATAATGGAAAATAATTTCATTCAAATGGCTGTCTCGGCTGGCCATGCAGTAGCCTACACGATCGGTTCAATTTTTAAGCACATTATCGATTGTGTGCAGCTGTATTTCACCAATGGCTTCACGAATATTGTCCTTTAAAGCGTCAATTGTCTCTGGCTTGTCGGCGTAACACTTATCTTTGAGGGCACCCCACAAATAATAGTCCAATGGTGTCAAATCGCAGCTCTGAAGGTGACCAAACGACATCAGCACAGCGGCTGATAATGCGATCTTCAAAAACAGGGAGCAAAACATCGAGTGTAGCTTCTGCTGTGTGGCACATGTGGCAAATGTTGCCAAAATCCTCCTCTTAAATTTTTGCGAACAAAAATTCGTTCAACATGGCCCGATTACGATCGCCATTGACTGTAACGGCCACTCCTTGCTCATTTTCGAAGAAAAATGACCCAATTATGCCTCTGGACCAAAATCCGCACCAAACAGTGACTCGTTTTGGGTGCATCGGCTTTTCAATGTATGCGTGCGGGTTTTCTGTGCCCCAAATGCGACAATTTTGCTTGTTTACATACCCGCCAAGATCAAAATGAGCTTCATCTGAAAAGATGTATTTTTTTTGGCAAAATCGGCATCTTCTGTAAGTCGATCGCAGACCCACTTAGCGAAGCGAAAACGCATTGGATGGTCAGTTGGCTTCAACTCCTGAACCAATTGGACTTTGTATGGCGTCATACCAAGGTCTTTGTGCAAAATTCGTCTCAATGATGTCTCCGAAATGTTCAATTGTTGAGAACGACGGTGAATTGATGTTGATGGCGCTTCACGCACACTTTCTGCCACAGCAGCAATGTTTTTGGCTTTTCACGCTTTGGTTTATCGATGAGGATGTCAGTTTCTTTCACTCACTTTTCACAAGATAACGAACATACGGAGCTGACGGTGCTTCTCTTCTTCCAAAATCCGTACGCAATTTTCGCACACATTCTGTAACATTACCATGATTTTCAAAGTAATGTCGCAATATTTCCCAGCGTTGTTCAAGCGTATACACATCCATATTCGTTCAGCGGAAGGATAAAACTAATTATCTGTCAAATCAGACATGAGCTAAGTGTTACCATTCACGAAATAAGCACTAGTTGAAAAAAAAAACGTTAAATATTATTCTTCTATACACATTTTGTTTTTCAAAATAAATCTTAGACATATATTTATCAAATAACCTGACACTTCTGGCAGTAACTTTCTGTTCTTCTGTCGAAATGTGACATTTAAAGTTTAGAATTCGTTGCAGTCCTAAAATGTGACAATTTTCCTAATTTGGGCATCCCTTATAGTTAGTATTATGGAATACTTATAATGAGTTTATTTTTATTGCTCATTAATTAAATTGAAATTTCCGGTTCTAGGTGACCAAATCCTGGATGCTCACCGAAATATGTACATCCCGAGGTATTTTCCTCTCAAAAGATAATCAAAGTCTTTGTAAGAAAACGTTTTTTATTGTAATTTTTTTAATAAAAGGTACAATTGAGTTTTTTAAAGAATAATATTTATTTTATGGTGATTTAATAACAATATACCCGTATTAAAAATATGTTGTAAATGAGTTTCAAAATTGACAGCAGCCGAATCTCAAGAAAATATTCAAATATGTTCAAATTCAAATTTGGAGAGTATGCGATCGCATAGCAACTTGGGATACTCCATCAGTCAATCAGACACATCTTCCTGGTTAGAATGATCTTATAATAGTTATGTTTCGATGGTGTATGTATGGCTTAAACAGCAATCTTTTATGCCAAACTGTGTCCAATGCTTAACCAACAATGTTTTATTGTTCAAATGAGCAACGAAAAAAATCAGATTAATTTAAATTTCAACTCAAAGTAAGCTACATGCAACAATAAATAATTATTATCACAAAACACAAAACAAAAAAACGCTTAAATCTGTGTTCTGAACCTCACAGATTTCGCACCGAATTTGATGATTCGCAAGTGTTTGAAATCAAACACACAAGCCAATGTCAATGGAGTCCCACAGGGAATCATATGTTGGCCTAATCTATTTGCATTATCTCTCTTTGCTGCTAAAGGCTACCTAAATCATCACGTTGTGTCACTTATTTAAATGAACAACAAATACTCCATTGTTTTATGTTGAAATAATTATTTGAAATATCCATTCAATTATGATAATATTATTTTTATCCAAAATTAAATCGAGTGGCGCTGAAAAATGAGAGGCAAAGAAATATGGCAGCTACCGTATGCTCTCAAGTTGATTTTTTTTTTGTGTTTATCTCAGGCGCAAAAGGAATCAATTTATGTAAGTCCTTTCGTGGAACGAAATTGATGACATAAATGATTGAAAAGAAGACGGGCGGGGACGATGATGAAGATTACGGTTGAGGTACTCGTATTTTTATTTTTCACCCTCTAGCGACACGAAGTAACAAAATTTGCTAGTCCATCATAGAGGATGTCAACAAGGGCGGGTCATGATATTTTTTTTTGATTAATGACTTTCCGCCAGGAAACTGACATTTTTCCTATACATACACATATATTTATAAACATTTTGTTTGTGCTTTTTTCTCCTGTTGTTGTTGAGGTGGTGGTGGGTGTTGTGTTGTTGGTCAACTGAAGGTCTGGCAAATGTCGCATCGTCGCTCATTCTCCGATGTATATTCGTAAGCGAGGCTGTTGGTTTCAGCAGAAGAAATTACTTTAATGAATTTTCATATCCTCTTAACAAGGACGAATTTCCACCCATTTGTGACAACCAACACTAATGGAAATGTTCATGGTAACGTTGTTGCGTAAAAGAGCGCACGCATAACGAGAAGCCAAGGAATATTTACTATAATCCCAAGCCATCCTATGTGCAGTAGATTTGTACAAACGAAAACGAGAAGCAGAAATTAACAAGGATTATTGTTTGAGGAAAAATAAAAATATCATATTCCTACCTACATTGTGGTGCTAGTTTTCCCAGAAGTGAGATTCTAATATTCATAGTATTGCAGGATCGTGAGTGTGCAATGATTGTTGCAATCAATTCTTATTACTTTTCTTTGTGTGGCGACTTCCGATTTTTTTTCTGTCTTCCAACTAAGGAAGGGTTTGCCTAAGGGACACTAACTAATGCGATAAAGGCACGCGAAATTGTACTATAATCTTATTTGCCTGCTATGCGTAGGTGTAGCCCGTAATCGTGCGTAGAGCGCCCCATTCGCCATGACAATAACGAGAAGGGCTTCAGATACTAACTGAGCCTGAACATGAATAAAATTTTATCGAAGTCCTTTAGAAAACCTCATATTTGACAACTGGAGCTTCGAAGTAGTTAATGAGTTCACATAATTCCGAGGGAAGATGCAACCCTGAAATCGAAAAAGAAAAATGACAGATTGAATCTGGATTAAGTGTCATGTAAACGCAGATCGGATTCAAAAAGAATTACTCGATTCGGTCACCAAAAGTGTGTGGGATCGGATTCAGTTTAAGCATATAAACGCGGATTGAAAGATTTCGTTTGAAAGAGGAATGAGAGATTTCTTTTCATTTCTGAATATTTTCCCGGTCTTTCGATCTTTCAATCCAGTACATCATATAACCGGATTGAATCCTAATCCTTTTTGAATTCGATTCCTCGATCCGGTCATATAAACGGGATAGATGTCGAATTTCATTTTCTACGAAGTCCTTTTAAAGGAGCAGACCAACATGGACACCAGAGTGCTGTGTGGCAAGGCAACTGGGAGTAGCTTGCCCGAAATTGAAGAGATCGAAAGGCTGCCGTGTCTCAGGCATACATTCATTTCATTTCTTTCAAGGAGCAGAAAACATTTTAAGGAGTATTCTATTTTATTGGAATTGTGAACCTTAGGTCATGTATTCGTACCACCGTTTTGGTTATCTGCCCGGGGCCTCGACTCATTTGGACTTCTTAGCATAGCTGCTTTAACAAGTCGTCCATCACGCATTCTTTTGACGTGCTTTTTCCACCTTTTACGTAATTTTCGGCTTCATTTGCTGACATCCTCGATTTCATAAGCACGTCTAATGGATTCTATTTATTAATGTTGATGCGCTTCTCGTGTTTCTTTACATTTGACTTAATAGGTTCAACGTATGTTTTGTAGATCTGTTCGTTGGTCGTAGTAATCTGGTGTTTGTTCTTCAACACTTCGCGACGTCTCGTAAGCATCCGAGGGGTCTTAAAAGCTATCGAGCCAAGTCGAGCGCGAAGCAAACACTGCCGTACCATCCTTTGCTGAAAACATTTCGCCGCATTTTCAGGCCCCTATTTGAGAACCTCTGGATAAGACCAGAACGCAGAAATGTTCGTCTTTAAAGTCTGTAGGTCATTTAGTTCCGAAGTTGAGCGAAAGCAAAGTTTCGCATTTATGACACTCACTCACTCATGATCATCAGAATAGAACTAGTACTTCCCACAAACTCAGAGAGCTGAAATTTGGTACAGAGTTAGGGTTTAATGGCCACATTAAGGGAAAACTTTAAAAACTAGGATAATCGAAGATCTGGAGTACCTGGTTACCCAGATTAGAAAACACAAGATCCCAACCAAACTATTAGAGATCGACATACCGCCTTTACAAAAAATATTCAACTTGGTGGGCCGCTTCATTTGATGTCAAAAATCGAAGGTTTGAAGTATCTGATGTAGAACCCTCAACTTGTGCCAGCTGTATTAGAGATATGGTAATGCTCCCTTCTACTAATGGTATATAAAAAAAATCGACTGTCATTGCAAAAATCCAGCGTAGTGGGACACATCTTCTAATCTAATTTAATCTAGCCTATAGCGTCCCACTGCTGGGCGAATGCTTGCCCTTCTGCTTTTAATACGCAAATAAAATTAAAGGAAAACTCTGGATAAGACTCGACTGGCTTTTATACTTATACTTACAAGTTAACAAGAAGAAATAGTCTAACGAGGGTCGATAGGCGTTTTACAAAAAGTGAAGTGGGACCCGGAAGATCAAACAAAGCCTAAACAATTGGTAGTAGAATTCGCTAATAATTTGCTTCGCGAATTATTGCCTATTCAGTCAAAATTTGAGATTTTACCCAGCGCATATGCGTACAGATTATACAATTCCCAATCTTTGTGGCGTTTCACAAGAGCCAAGGTCTAAGTCTAAAAAATGTCCTCATGGACATTGGCACCTCCATATTCTCTTGTGGCCAAGCCTACGTGGCGCTTTCACGAGTAACCAATCTTCATGGGGTGCACCTAGACAAAGTCGTGCCAAGTCTAAGGTTCCTTACTGCGATTTCTTTATTATTATAGTTAATGTTGTGTGACTTGGCCGTTGAAGGGTAGTCGAGGGTACAAAACCAGGTGCTACGTGACACCATTGCACAAATCTGTCGCTAGAACCGCTACCCATTGACGATGGAAAATTGCCACTTGGAAAACGTTGATTCAATAACCAGTCAATTGTAGGCTTGATAAACAGCGAGTCTGAAACAAAAAGTATAAACATTTTTTTCCAGTTCAGACGGACTTCTAATCATCGATAGAAGTCCTTCTGTACGTCTATTTTATGTTAGATCGGTGGTCGATTTGACGCTCCAAAAAGATGAGAGCAGAAGTCAGCATTGTCAATGCTGAATGCATGTGTTGCACAATCAACAACAGTCTAAAATGAGACACTACCGTCCAATTACCAATACCAGTATGGGCTATTATCTCGCTTAACAAACATAGGTAGTTACAACAGATTTAACATTACGTGTAAAAAAAATTGACTTGTACCCACTAACGTATGAAAATTAACTATAATAATAAAGAAATCGCAGTAAAGGAACCTTAGACTTGGCACGACTTTGTCTAGAAAGTGATAAACAAGCTAGACTTGGCTAGTTTTTTACAGAATTTTTCTGGTGGGATTATCTTTACATCTTTGAACAGACCTTCAATCAACCTGCCTTATTCCCGACCTGGGGTTAGTCTTGAGTTTTTCCTGCGCGTTACCATTTACGCCATCGTAAATTTAAGGGTTCCATACTCCAAAGGTGTCGCCGGGATACTATTACTTAGGGTTCACTGTCCGCTCGTCTGTCATAGTCCTTTATTTCCAACACCGTTGTAGGAAGACACTTGTTATTTCCACAAAGTGGGGACTTCGATATAACAACATATAATAAAAATTATATAATGTAAGGAGTAAATGTGGGTTCCCATACAATTTTATTCGCAACTTAATTTTATGCTGCTAAAAAGTAGGTAATGCAGTTCAAAATTCATCTAAAAATTGAACTAAATTTTGCGGCAAGAAGTGAAGATTTCATTCAAACAGCAATTAAAGTCGGCTGTGTACGGTTGCCAGGAACCCCTCGTGTGCGTGTTCAATTCATTCAGAAGCCTTTCGTAGGGGTATCGTGTGGATGGGTCTTGAAATGATTCTGTGCTGATATTTTCTACGATGAGACTATTCACGGTTCGGAAAAAGATTGCGATTACCATATTTCAGGTCTTAGCCTTTCCCAAGTCGAGAAGGTGCATTTTCTGCGTCAGCAGGGGTTAAATTTTCGGGACTCAGAACCTTGATTCAGGTCGTACGGTATGAGTTCTGATTTAATCAACGCAGTCTGTTTTGCTGCTGCCCAAAATCGTGACCAACAATTTGCGTAAATTAGCTTTTTCCTGTCAGGATAACTATAAGAAGAGAGAAGACATGGCAGTAGTGTCAACATCTGCAGGGACAGTCAGGTTGCACTAATGGCATTTGAAACTCCCATAAAAATTATTCTAGAATATAAAACTAAGCTGAAAAAGCCTTCTTAGTTAAATCGGGTTTGCTTCTTCCGGGCCATTGCAGGAAACGAAATCGATAACGCTGTGAGATGGCTCGAAGTCTATTCCTCTGAGTCCCCATCATTGGTATAAAATAGCAAATTTCTTAACTCAAAGGATATATATGTAGATGAAATGAGAGGGTCCAACTTAACCTCTTGCAAATCACCAAATGCTAAATCAAAACGCCTGAACATTGAGTAGGAAAGACTGCAGAAAAATGACCAAAGCGCAAGGTGCACATTCCGTCTCGAAGGCGAGGATACTTCTAAACAATTACTGTGCCAGTGACCAGCGTAAGACTACGTATTTTGGTAGTCTCTGTTATGGTCCACTCTCTATCCCTCGTCGAAAATCTGCATTTCGCTTAGATGGAAATTTGACAAGAAGGATTTAGGGGTTCGAGTCTGTTTATTCCTCCCACTTATTCTAAGGATGCCTCTGCTTACGTCTCCCTTACTAATTATTTTGTTGTTTCTTCATTTCGAAATTGGATTTATTGAAGTTTAGTCCATCAATCTCATACACTGTAATCGCATTCAGTTTGACATTTATCCAGGAATATGAAAACAATTTCCATCGCTGCTAAGTATTTTCCATTCCAATAAAGGACCCAATGGCATAAACAATGCAAACTTACAGGATACGACATCTTACACAAAGATACACACTTCGTATCATAGCACGTGCATACGTATGGAGGTATCGCAAGTCTAGGGCGATACTTGAATTAATTATTTGTTTTTATTTGGCTAATGTAACGTTGTTAAGCACTCTCCTGAAAGTCTGTCCCCAGGGTATGTTTTTCATTTTAAATTCGTGAAAGGTAAAAACATTCCCAACAATACAGTCGGGTGGCCGATGCGTCATAGGGATCTCATTGGCTTTTCCTTTTAGAAAAACAGAAAAGAATAACACTCTGAACCCACTCAAATTTTAATGATTGAACTTTTTTTTTTTTTTTTTGTCTAAGGTTTATCACAATCTTTGCTTCCAGGTATTTTCGGATTCATCTGAATGAGCAGAGGGAAGGTACTGCATATCACATCTGTGGAGAAAGAACACGAGTACGAGTGAACGAGTAGATACACATTTTATTAAGCTAAAAAGGTAGGTTTGTGTCCTGAAGGATGCTTATGTTAAGCTTTGAATAGTATCATTATTGGAATTATGCATGTATTAAGATAGAGATGGTTTTTTTTTGGGGGGCAGTGAACTTAAACTCTATGGTTACATGAGATACTGTCCAGGTGGTGGCTGGAAGGCACATCGCCATGGCAATTGTTTGCTCATGCTTGGCTTGTCAATGTCTTTGTGGTGAAGCTTTTTTTTTTATCAGAAAATAACATTTCACTGCTTTGGGGTAATAATTGTACTTTAGATGTCACATTTTCATTCAGGAGAAAAGATAACAAAGTTGTCTCACGATAAGTCCTGTAACTATGACCACTACTTGGTTTTTGATACACTGATTGTTTATCTTTGTTCCGATGGACTAGTTTGTTTTTGCATGAGTAGCTTTATCTGATTAAAATTTGTCCAAATTTTCCAAAAATATTAAAACTGAAACTTAACCGAATCTAATCGATATATAAAATTGTATCGTGGTTTCTTTCGTACGTAAATACACACAAATAAATATCAAATCCGCTTCGAAATGAACACAAAAGAACATTTAAAAATATTCGTACTCATAAGGATCCTGTTCGTCGCGCATCAAATAGATTAGATTTGAATTAGATTTTTTTAGATTAGAAAGTTTTTTTATTCGTTCATTTATAATTTCAACTTAAAACTAGTACAATAATTAATATAAAAGGAACAAATAATAGCTACCATTCTTTAACTCGTGAGTTAGTATTGAATGATACATTAGAGATATTTATTGATAAAAAACTGATGTGGGCTGACAATCAGCAATAAATACAAAGATAATTTAACTACGATATAAAAAATAAGTATAAAAATTCATGAAATAAAACAAGAAGAAGCAAGATAAAGATAATTTTTCATACAAATAAAAATTAAAATAAGGGCATCTGAAAGTTATCACAAATAATAATTATCAATGGAGTTTAATTCAATTGTTAATAGCCAGTCTTTCACTTTTTTTAAAAATCAGTTCAAATTTTGAGTAGTTCTAATAGCCAAGGGTAATTTATTAAAGCACTTTGGTGCTGCAGCAGTATAAAAGTTAGAGACATGAGTTTTGTGAGCAGTAGGTACATTGACAAGGTTCATGTTGTTAATTCAAAGATTATATATCTGCGAGTTTCTACTAGGAATGTTACCACTTTGCTTGAAAAATTCTTTTAATACTTTAAAACATAAAGATGCCTCATTGGAAGAATTAGTAATTCTTTGTATAGTGGCCAACTTTCGCTAAAACGATTTTTGTTGCAAATTATTCGAATGAGATGTTTTTGAGCAATCAGTAAAGGTCTAAAAGTATTTGCATGGAAACCACCCCAGCTAGACATCCAGTATTGCAATTTAGAGTGTGCAAGGCCATAATATACCGAAGTTAAAATCGTTTTTGAGCAGAATGGTTTTAAAAGGTACATTTTTCGCGTAATAAGCATCAAATAATTTTTCATATTTTGGCTATGGTCTTTCCAATTAAGATTAACATCAATTGTAACACCTAAATATTTGAAATTTTTTACAGAATCAATTTTGAAGAAAGAATCGGAACATGAGTTTTCATCTTGGAAATTTGGTTTACCACAATTGTGTACTGGAAAACTGAATTGTTCACACTTTGAATCATGGAAAAAAGGTTGTAACTACAAATTGGATTACCAAACGTTTTAAAAGTCATGAACTTAGTTTTTTGACTTACAATTAATTTGTGGTTAGAAAACCAAGTTCTTAGAACTTCAAGGTCCTCTTCAATTTGTAAGATACAGTCAAAATCAGAATATGACTCGTAAGTAAGTGCAATATCATCCGCAAAAGCCGTTGAAAGGCCATTTAACTGCAGCTTAAAAATCGAGTTTATGTACACCAAGAAGAACAAAGGGCCGAGTACGGATCCTTGTGGCACTCCTCTTTTTAAAAAGCGAGGTTCACTGTGTGTACCATTTACAATAACCTTTTGAACTCTTCCTTTTAAATATGACTGCAACCATTTAAAAATATCTCCTCTAAATCCTGCATTGTACAGCTTACTAAGTAATAAGTCGTGGTCAACCATATCAAATGCCTTTGTCATATCGATAAAGAGAGCCATTGTAGATTTATTTTTGTTTAAGCAGCCGTAAAGCTGACTGCAAAGCCTTAGAATTGCATCTTCGGTTGATTTTCCTGAACGGAAACCAAATTGATTTTCGCTAAAAAAAACTGTTTTTATTTAGGAAGCAAGTTATTCTACTAATCATAAGTTTTTCAAAAATTTTTGAAAAAGTAGGAAGAATAGAAATAGGTCTGTAGTTTGTCATACTTTTTTTGTCTCCCTTTTTAAAAAGTGGAATAACCTCAGCGCATTTAAATTGTTGGGGGAAACAGCCCTGTTCAACACTCAAGTTGAATAAATAACCTAAAACGTCTGAGACATGAAACGCAATTTTTTTAAGTAAATTACTAGATATTCCATCTGAGGTACAAGAATTTTTACTTTTTAGAGATAAAATAATTTTGTAGGTTTCAAATGAGGTGATAGGATTGAAACAGAAGCTTTTTGCGTTTAAGAATTCAGCATCCAGAAAATGTTGGTTATAACAATCACAGGCGCCGCCGGTATCGATAGATGGTTTCAGTGATGACCAACACACTGCTCTTAGTGTCTCTTTTATTTGTGTGAAAAATCATAAATTAGTTGAAAATGCCTGATAAAAAGGGAAAACTATCGCTTATGCCATTAAACGGATCTACCCTTTAGAAATGCAATCCAGCGGTGGCGATCCTAGGTATGCTGCTTCCAGTTGGTTAGACTAGAGCGTTCGCGATAGCCTGTTCCTTGAACCAGGGGTTCGGACTTCCTGTTCCTCTTGACCCTTGTTGTCAAGACTCCCCTGACTAGAGCGTAACTGTCCATTCCATCGATTTGGCTGGGATAGTGCAGTGTAGGATATTATTCACATCTTTTTACAGCTCGTAGAGGTCCTCTATTCGCCCTCCTCGGATATGAAGGATGCCAGTATTTGATCAGCTGCTTTGCTTATCGTACAGCATTCGGTTCCATAAAGCAAGCCTAGCAAAATCTGTGGTTTTTAAAGGAGTATTTCGTCCTTCGTGCTGGGAGTTTTGATCCTAGTTATTTCGACAAAACGAACTACCAACGGTTGCTATGAATTTTCAATAGTACTTAAGCGTTCTTGTTTTTTTTTTGCGAAAATACGAGTATATAGATATTTGGCAGTTTTAATAAATTCGTTACTGTATCCAGTGTTGGCTGTTTTTGTAGACGGTTTTATAACTCCTCACATGTAAACTACAAAAGAGTCATACAAAAGTTACTTATCGTAGAACAACTTCTTTAAATGGCCATAACATAATCGCATCCCTACGGAAGTCAGCCCACTGCTTGGATGAGAGCCAAATGTTGGTCAAAGCTAAAACTCGGCTGCGTTAAGGCCAATCGTTCATGGAAATAAAGTCCGCAGCGTTGAACAGCTTTACAATTTTTTCAAAAATGTCAATTTGAAACCTTTAAATAAATAATTGAATAAAAATGATCTTTGAGGCCACTTCGTCTCCGACTGTCCCTAGTCTTGGCCGGAAGATCAGAGGGCCTTAATTAAAAGGATTCTTAATACTGATTGGGACTTACTGATTCCGTAGCAGTATTCGCCCGATCCCAGTCCCGATGTTCTTAGCAGTATCTGCGGACAACACTGGTTTGGAGACATTGAATTCAACTCTGTTCATCTAGCCCCATTAATATCTGAATTTAAATCGAAGAATTCAAAGAACTGAATAAAAAAAAAATGACTGTGAATAAAACAAGACTGACTAGTGCATTCAATTCTAAGCAATCATAGAATCAAGTGAATTCATAAATTTTGCTGAAGTCAGTAGCGAATTCACTTTTAATCAGCTGAAGTCAGTGAATGCAACCGTTTGAAAAAAATTTAAAGTAACAAAATGTGGCAAAAAATAATCTTCCTCCTTTTATCGGCGTATTCGTGATCGGGTCGAGAGATGTCAAACCCACCTCACTCTACTGCACCCCTCCTTGTCCTTGGCCTTTTGTGTTCGCTGGTTTTTCTGTTCTTTTACAAGTACTTATATATTGTAAAGAGCTCAAAAGTTTTGGTCTATGCCCTGCAATTTAACTTTTTTTTTATGCAATAGGCTATCTTACCCGTCTGTTCGAAGCATATAAATAAAGTAGCGACATCAGTATTTAACTTCGTATTATTCCGCCGGAAACTTATTTCAGTTTATGAAAAACAAAAAAAAAACATTTATCTCGGTTCACTGACTTCAATTGAATTCACTGACTTCAATTGAATTCACTGACTTCAATTGAATTCACTGACTTCAATTGAATTCACTGACTTCAATTGAATTCACTGACTTCAATTGAATTCACTGACTTCAATTGAATTCACTGACTTCAATTGAATTCACTGACTTCAATTGATTTTAATCATAATTGATTTCAGTGAACACTCAAAACAATAGAATCATTTGACTTATTTCAATGAATGGTTAAAATTGAATGCACTGACTTCAAAAGATTGGGTGACTTTTCATTAAAAAAAAATCAAATCTCTGAATAATATGTGCCACGATCACAACTCTTCGAAAGAGTTCACCCTAAAAAGCTATATTTGAAGTATAATTATATAACAAATAAATCTTTCTTGACTTTTCTTCTGCTAATTTCCTTCGAACCCAGGTACACTTCAAGAATGTACACACACTTCTCTATTCGTTTGTTATGAACTCTCTAAGTTAATTTTCACAACATGTGTTTGAAACCGTCGATTCACTGCATTCAAACAAAAGTATTAATATGTAAGTACTTCAATCTGCTTCTTGATTCCCACCAAATGGTCCTTGGACAAATGAGAGAAAGAAAAAAAAAACACAAAAAAGAACAGAATACATATATACACCCATAATGCCATCGCGCCTGTAGCACCAGTTCTACTACACCTTGGTCTTGAGATTTTTCTATTGTTGCCATATTTTTAGTCGGATACCCTTAATGTGTTGTGTCCCTAATCTTGAGTGTCGATTTTGTCTTGTTTTTATTCCTGCTCCTTTTTCTAGCAACACATACATACCTACCTACCTTCACAACTGTCTTTTCCTGCTGCTGTTTTCTGTCCCTCTTCTGTTTCTGCTCCCAATAAGAGATCATCCTTCCACAAACGTCCTCACCTTCTGTAGTACTCACCGTGTCGTAGGCACAAAACTCGTTTCCTTTGCCATCATAAAATTACATGTAATTGTATGTGGGTAAATATTACAACAATAAAAAAAAAACAACAACAAACGGAAAGGATGCCGACAAACCGAGGAGGTCGTCTCTTTGTTTTTTGTTTTCCTGCCTTTTTATGTTTACTTCCCGACTTGCCACCAGGTATACCCTCCAGAGTTCTCATCCATAGATGTATGTGGAGGCACACATACCTGTTTTAAAAAAAGCCCTTTGTTTTTATAGATATTTTTATAAGCCATTATCGGAATTTTTTCGCATAGCATTGTGTTCGCATTCTCATTGAAGTTTATCTTAGACAGCAGCTTGTGTGTTTCACAGCCTTAAATTATTACGAAACAAAATAAAAACCAACAAATGCTTGAAAACTGTATCCAGAGGATACCCAACCTACATGTCGTACGCGAAAGCAGAGTCTTTATCGTGAAACAAAAACACAAAATGTGGATGTGTAACAATCACCTAGGGAATCCGGGTCGTCGATTAAGCTTTCTCTTAAGGGCAACTGTAGCAGCAACAGCTTCCTCCACATGGAGTCATAAATTATCAAAAAAAAAAAAAAACAACCCTGGGTGGAAAAGCTATATTCGTGTTACCCTATCTAGAGAAGCCTGGCAGATTTTTTGATTCCACACCTTCGCCATCGCTACAGCCCAACACAAATATGGATTCGCATAACTCAAAGATATTGTTGTGTAGATACTGCGATGAATTTTTTTAAAAAAGTTAAATGTAAAAATAAATCAAATCGTCAGTCGTGTCTTCATTGTGAAAAGCGCTGACTTTTCTGCTAAAGTTATAGATACTTTGCGTGGAGTTTGTTGCCATGGAAAACAAACGATTGCAGATCCTGCTATTTAGTTTGATTGAATGGGACTTTGAGTATTTTTTTTTTTTTTGTTTGGAAATGTATCTATCGCCATTTTTAAAATGTGTCGAAGTTTGTTTGGGGGATCGTTACCTCAAGCACTCAACATTAAACAAAAAAGACTCATTTCAACAAATTGTATTTACATTTTTACTGGCTTTTGCGAATCGAATTCCAACTTTCTAGATTAATTTGATTTCGAAAAGAGGTGACTACATTTTTATCAAAGTCACAGAAAGTTTTCCTCCCGGGGGAAACACAAGCGGCAGTCGGCTTGAATGACCACTTTTTACATTTCGCACCTAGAAGAAGCATTTGTAAAAATTAAACTTATCTTTTTGAAAAAGTTATGAATCAAATTCAAAAATTGAAAATTCAAAAAGCCACACATTCTATCATTCTGCCGGAATACAAACTTACGTAAAGTCCATAATTACCTTTAAATGACGGAAAGTTCCAATCTGTATTCAGGCCTTATAAAAGTTCTTGAAGTGTATTGGCCAAGGTGAATTGACACCTCGGTGCGCCATTGATTTTGCAGGATCCTTTGACAATCTATACAATTTCAAAAACATCTTTTGATGACTAAGATCAGTGCAAGCTGCCTTAAAATCGCGACCACGATAAATGCTGTCGGTACTTTTTTGAGCGTTGGGGCGAGCCAAGGGCTTAATCATGGGTTTGTACTATGAACCCGAGTCAAAGCAGGTGTCAACGCAGTGGCATAAAAAACACCAAGATAAAACTTTTTTTTTGATGGCATTAATAACCTATTCGGACCATAAAAATGTGTTTTGTTTCTTTTTATTCAAAACCTTTAATTTTTATCTATTCTCTTATCATTTTTTTATGAGACAAGTTGGAAGAATTCGCTTGCGTTATGCGATAAAATCAATTTTCGACACCACAGGTTACCGAGTTGTAAAAGAAAACATTTTATTGCATTCACGGAATTTAGAAAGTTAGTGAACTCAAATGTATGATTGATTGAATAGGAAACCGTGAATTACAAAGAAATTGAGATCATTGTTTTGAAGATTAATAATCATAGAATTGAAATAATTTTTGGAATTCAATTGAATTCACTTAAGATATGGTGAAGTCACCGATGAGTTAATATTTTCATTGAAGTTATCAGTGAATTCGCTCCGCCTGTTTGCCGGTATAACTATGAAGAAACACATCTCATAAGCGAAACAACTTTGAACATTAAAAACGCCATTGCTACGGGGTGTGACAAATTAATTAATTGTATGTTAAAATTAACCAAACTATATTATAAGGTTTATCTGATCGAACACCCAACTGAAAATTCAGTTCGAATCACATCAAATTCACTTGGCCCACTTCAAAATTATTGCTTAACATTATTCCTCCAGTGTTCAAAAGAATTCAAATTCGATTGAATTCATTGACTTCAGCTGATTTTATGTGAATTCACCGCGAACTTCAGCTAATATCAAGTGAATTCAGCAATGCTATTTAAAAATATGCAATAATTTATTTGAATTCAATAAATGGTTTAAATTCAATGCACCAATTTTTGACATCAAAATAAAGGGTGATTTTTTAAAAGCTATAGGAAAGTTTTTCAAAAAAAAAAACACATAAAATTCATAAAAATGCATGAAATCTTTATTTGAATCGATAGTACGGTCCATATAATTTAATGTTTGAAGATTATTTCATGCAAATGTTGACCTTTACTGCGCCTCAAATGGTCCATCCGCTTAGTCCAATTTCGGCATACTCTTTCCAACATTTCGGCCGGTATCTCTCGAATAAATGCTTCAATGTTGTCTTCCAATGCGTCAATTGAAGCGGGATTGTCTGTATAGACATGAGCTTTAACATAGCCCCACAAAAAATAGTCTAAAGGCGTTAAATCGCACGATCTAGGCGGCCAATTGACCGGTCCCGAACGTGAAATAAAATGTTCACCGAACTCGCCTCTCAATAAGTCCATTGTTGCGCGTGCTGTGTGGCATGTGGCACCGTCTTGTTGAAACCACATGCCATGCAAGTCAAGCTCTTGCATTTTGGGCAGAAAAAAGTTGGATATCATCTCACGGTAGCGCTCACCATTCCCAGTTACGTTACGATTCGCATCATCTTTGAAGAAGTACGGTCCAATGATGCCACCAGCCCATAAACCGCACCAGACTTTTTCTGGATGCATTGGTAGCTCTTGCAATGCTTCTGGCTGATATTCACTCCAAAATCGACAGTTCTGCTTATTTACGTACCCATTGAGCCAAAAATGAGCTTCGTCGCTGAACACAATTTTTCGGTGAAAAAGTGGATCTTCGGCCAACTTTCCAAGAGCCCATTCACCAAAAATTTTACGTTGCGGTTGGTCGTTCGGCTTCAATTCTTGCACCAGCTGTATTTTTAAAGGCATCACACTTAAATCCTTCCGCAAAATTGTCCACGTTGTTGAGTAACAGAGGCCCAATTGCTGCGAACGGCGACGAATCGATAATTGATGGTCATCATTAACACTGGCCGATACAGCTGCGATATTTTCTTCAGATCGCACTCCACGTAAGCGTGTTGGTGGTTTAATGTCCAACAATGTAAATTTGGTGCCAAATTTAGTCACAATAGCCCGAATAGCCGCTTCAGTGGGTCGATTAAACTGATCATAAAATGGAAGAATCGCGCGATGAACTTTCAATAATTTGCAAGCGTTGTTCGTTTGTAAGACGATTCATGGTTAAATTATAGACCAAACTGAAGATGTTTGACAGTGAAACAAAACACGAAACGTGCGGCAGCTGTTTAAACCAGTGTTGCCAAAAAGATAATAGCTTAAAGACCACCCTTTATAATGTATTCTTATCCCAAGTCTATTTGTGCCTAATGAATTCAAATCATTTGAGTTGCGTACAATAGAATTATCGTCTATACCACCAATTATGATCATGAAGGACACTGGTGATTTGTCAATTTGCTGGATCACGATTCGAGCTTCAGGAGATTAGATTCCCAAAAAGGAGAAAGTTCAACATTTTTTACACGTGCATATAAAAAATAGATCCCATCAGCCCCACAATTTTAAAAAAGAATTATTCTTATAAGATCATATTTGTAAGGATTGTTGATCATCTTTTATTCTTGATCACTTCGATTCAGTGCACTTGCTTCCGAAGCTTGTTTAGAGTTCACGGAAATGTCTCAAGGCCTAACCATAATAGATTAAAGCGGGATTAACCTTATTTCGAAATACAACGAAAAATTCACGAAGTTCTCTCAAAACACTTAGTGTCCATAGAGAAGGGCTTCTTATAGCTATTGTGAAATGTTACCGAAAGTACACCGTGGAGAATCCGTTTCTGGCAAAGAGTACAGAAGATTCATCTGCGAGTAAGGACACTTTCGTCCAAGAGAAAAGTGAAGGAAGACGATATGAAGATACAATTGTCTATAGAAAGAAATGCTTAAACCAAAGCTTCTGTGTTTTTGTTTCTATCTTTTTATTTCTCAACATCCGCTTTTCGTCCTTCGGTAACAGGGGTATATATTCTGAATTATAATAGGAAGACACTTGAAACTACAAACTGTATTTTACTAATAATAAAAGCTGTATAAAGTTAAAAATAATGGGGGATCCCCATAAAAAAAACGTGTTATTTTTTTTAACTCGCAACTCAATTTAATGCCAAGTAGTTGTCTCTAAAGGTTCGGTACCCCTCGGCTAAGGGGCTTGCTCGAATTGCACATAAACGTCGAAAACTTGGTCCAACCGAAGAAAGAATGATTTCCTGTGATGACGTTTATAGAGGATTTGTAGCCGTCGAAGTGTTCAACTTTCTTACTATAGTAAAGCTTTATGTATCCATGTTCAAGATGGTGGTGATCGATCTATGCTTGGTCGACGTCAAACGACATAAATGTATATGTAAAAATTTCACATCTTACTCGTATTGATTCCAAGAGCAACGCCTTTGAATTTGCCTTTAATGGCCTCAATAGCTTTAACAACTATGTATCTATCTTATCTTATCAAGTGATAAGATAAAAAATCTTTAAAACATGCCGTTGTACATAAGTTTTATTTTCTTCGTACGACTTTGATTGTTTGGTCTTTTCTAAAATCGATTTCAGTAATTTTTAAAACCATTCATGCCAATAAGGATGAACACAATTTATGGGGTTTCTTTTCGCTTGTTATGTTCTGTACGAAAGGGATTAAAAATACTTGAACCGCAGCGCCTTGAACCAAAACCCTTGAGTTGAGGGTCAACAATTTATAACAAAATGTCAACCTCAAATGAGGCGGCAAAACGCTTAAGGACTGCTCATAAGTAAGCAGTCAAATATGTAAATGTTTTTTAGGTATCAGAAATAACTTGCCGCTTAATTTATTGCTATCCTTTCGCTCGTGCTCATGTAATTCCAACGTTACAAATGGCATCGTTGGTCATTGTTATAAGAAACGATTGAATCCTGTCCAAAATACGATACACGCGAGTTAATCCTTTCAATAAATAATGCTTTAAGCTTGATGATTATTTTGGGTAATTTTTCAACGGATTTTTTTGGTCGAAATCATTAAAAGCCAGTTTACATAGCATTCCAAGTGATTAAAGCGTAAGGATGTGTGATCCTCTGACAAGTTCAAGTTGTTTGAAGGGCTCCTTGAATCTATACACAACATTCACTGTATATCGGGGGCTGGCTTTCCTTTAATTTCAAAGAGAGCCAAAGGCTTCCGAACATTTAGCCAGAAGCTGATTGTTAGGTACTTGTAAATGAATTTGAGTGCTAATAGACTTTTTTCTTTCTTTTCACTTAGCAAATTTCCATGAGCAGATGAACGATTTGGTTGAAAGTTCGACCATCGAGAGAAAGCCAATAGTTTAACCACAATTCTAGGTTCAGTGTTGTTTCCATTTAATCCATCGTACCGGAAACTGTAGTATCTACTACATTATAAGATAGATTAGGCATTTTTTCATCTTAGCCTTTTTTATAATTTACTCGCTCACAATGTGTTCCCTACAGATTTGTACAATATTGAAAGATTCACTCGAGTGAATAATCGGAGATTGATTATTTGCATTCACTCAGTTCACAGTATTTTATTCGAAGTTAGTTGATATACTCGTACTAGTACATGCTGTTTGTGTTTTGGGTAAGAATTGTTCATCACTCTGTTGCTGTGAATACACGGAAACATGATCAATTTACACTTGTTGAAAACGGTGCTAATAGCATTATTGTTTGTCACTTGAAGCTTGCGAAAAGATGCTCAATACGATACCAGAGTACGTTATTATAGGCATTATAGGTCATTTTACAAGCCTTCAACTTGATTGAGATCAACAAACAACGCCTTCTACAACATGTGATCATAACAATGTAGGTGTCGATTTATGACAAAGTCGAGGAAACAATTGTAGTTTGAGTTGAGTTCGAAAATGCTATATAGTATATCGAAGATTAGATGAAGTTCAAATGACCTGGGTGTGTGATAGGAACAGCTAGGCATTTTTAACTGATCAGAACTTATCCACTGTTTCCAGTGCAGTTATTAATTGCACACAGATCCTCGTTTGATCACAAGTTGAGCTCTCTAATCTTATTAATTGGCTGCGAAGCATTGATTGCTCTGATAGCATCAAGAACTTCGCTCTCCGTTAGTATCTCGAATTGAAATTCGGCAAGACTTTAGACAACTGTAGTTGTTGTTGTATTATAGTCGAACGTATTTGTTCCCAGTAGGAAATAATTGTTAAGCTCGTCTTATCAACCACAATTACTGCTGCTCTTTGGCATTAGAAAGCACACCAAAGTGGGTTAGAGTAAAAGTACTGACGTTGAGATGCGCGAATTACAGAGGTCGTGGAGTTACGAGAAATTTTATAATGGACAGGATTTATAACGAATAGTAAGGGTATAAGGATCTGCATTCAGTCTACAGTTCTCCTCAGGAACACATCTGCATGCAATTTGAAGTGAACAATGAGAAATCCCTGTACTCAAAAACAACTAAAACACTCTATTTAAAGTACTACAAGGAAAATAATGTTTGCAAATAAGGTCTAAAGAACGCTGAAAATGCAGCCGAGTCTTGTTTCAGTCAATTAACATTGAAATCACTGCAGATGATTTGTTTTAATACAAGTGCGAAGAAAATTGTTTAGGTATCAAAATTACAGGACTTACCAACTATACTTTGCAGTTCAGAGATGCCTTACAATAAATCTAACATTAGGGAATGATCTGTAATTCACCTTTTTTTTATAAAAATTGTTCGACAAATCTGGTTTAAACAACGTCTAATAAACGAAAATGGCATCAATGTTAGACTCACGAAATAAATCTCATAACTTTTAGAGTCTTCTTTGGTTATGACTACGACCGATGGTGTGACATTGGCTTTTAATCCATTTTAATTTTTCGACAAAACATTTAACATTGTACGAGTGAAATTTTCATTGACACGGCTTCAATAACTCAACAGCAAGTTATCTTTAATTGACACAAAAAAATATGACTAACGAATCGCAAAAAAGAAAACTGTTAACAGCAAGTTATCTTTAATTGACACAAAAAAATATGACTAACGAATCGCAAAAAAGAAAACTGTTAAGATAAAGACTTGACTAAGGTTTTTTGACCATTACAATTGAAATGCAGATCTTTAAACAACTGCACTACGCAGCCATGTTCAACCCTCACATAAACACAGCTTCAAAGATTTCGTTAAAGCTCCTGTCATGAATTCACAAATTAATTCTTTCTTATGACTACGCCCGTTGATGTGGCCTTAAATCCATTTTAATTTTTCGACAAAACATTTAACATTGTGCGAGTAAAATTTTCATTCATACGACTTCAATTACTCAGCAGCAAGATATCCATTATCGACACAAAAAAATATAACTTATGATATCGCGAAAAGGAAAACTGTTTAGATAAAGACTTGACTAAGGTTTTTTGGCCATTACAATTGAAATTCAGATGTTTAACCAAGTGCACCACGCAGCCATGTTCAACCCTCACATAAACACAGCTTCAAAGATTTCTTTCACTAGCCGAGGTGGATTTAAAGAGGCATGCGAGTGCGTCACTACATTGTCATTCAAACTTATATTAATATTAAGAGGGTTTTAAGCTCGTTTTTGAAAGATACTAAGTACTTCAGAAAATCAACTCAATGTCCTTTCGCAAGTCCGAAGCTATCATAATTACAGGTCGTGTGTGGAATACAAAACTTCAAACTATAACAAACATATTAAAGTGGCAACACCGAAAACCCATAGGAAGGGGAATCCCCCATCTCCAAACAGAAAATCTCATTTGCTACGTCAAGACCGCCATATCAGGTCTACATAGATATCTTCAACAAAAAGCAATGCGACAAAACACCAACAGATGTCTTCATATGTGAGAAGCGCGCACTTCTATCTGAATTAGCGGAAGGATCGCACGACGAAGCGCAACAGATAGACATGGTTTTTGGCCTACTGAGTAGGAAAATACGCAATAAAATAGAAAGGGACAACGTAAAATCATTTGAAAGCCTTCTTTGTCTTGCACGTAAAGTCGAGACGAATCTAGAAGAAATCAAAGAAGAGACGTTGCAAAAGAAAACCGACGAGAAAAAACTGAGTCAAAGAAGGGTTAAATGCGCGTATTGCTCCAATTTTGGACATACCATGGAAGAATGCAGAAGGAAGGAAAAGGACGCAACAAAGCAATCAGAAAGTAAAGGCCGAGATAATCGCAATAACTCTCGCGCTGTTCTTAATTGCTATGGCTGTGGTATACCAGGGTACGTTAGAAGTCAATGTCCCAACTGTAACCAGATAAAAGAGCCGACAAATATAAGCTTTTGTTCAGTGGACTCTTTCCCCAAAAAAGTTTTACCACCACTCCGTCAACGACCTTCAGTAAGGATATCAATAAGTGGACAGAATGGAGTTGCATTTATTGACACTGGTGCCAGGATGAGTATAGCTAGCTACCAGCTATACAAACAGCTAATTACCCTTGGCTACCGGTTCACAGCGTATCAAGCTCAAGTTGTTCTGGCTGACGGGATCAAACGGCTACAAGAAGTTCTAGTAACCAATGCTATGGTCAAACTAGAGGGACGGCTCATATCAACCAAACTCATGGTTATAGAAAGTTCCACTGACAACAGAACGCTCCTTGGAATTGACTTTGTAGAGGACGCTAAAATGGTCATGAACCTACCTCAACGTATGTGGTACTTTGCCGACGCTCCAGCAAAGAAATACGATTTTTACCAAACCGAGACGAAACCGTCAATAAGTTTAGCACCGTCACTATTGACTCCACTTGGTGAGAAAGAAAACTGCAGTCTTGAGTCAATCACACCACCTGAGCTATTAGGCAAACGTTCTCCGATTCCAAAAGCCATAAGTCCAATTCAAAATACGCCATTTCGTGACATATCCAACTACTCGTCACGCAATCAGCACCAGTCTCCTGGAAATCTTTTTTCCAGCCAACAGGATTATTCCCCAGATTCTATAAATAGAATCTTTGAAGACGCAATCCCAAGACACTCTACACTGTCTCGCCTTGAACTATCAACTTACGATCCAGATTTTGTCTTTCTCGAGTCAATCAGCGCCGAAAACATAACGCTTAAAGATACCGAAGCTCCACACCTAGAAGAAATGAAAAGGAAAGAACTTAACACACTTCTACTCCAGCACAAAGAGTTGTTCGAGATGTCTAGTAAACCAGCTGTTACTGTTGAGCACACCATCCCAACAGGCAATCATGAACCTATTGCAGTGCCACCCTACAGACTTTCGGAGCAAAAGAAGAAAGTACTACAGGATGAAGTGAGCCAGATGCTCAAAATTAATATAATCGAGGAATGCGAATCTCCTTGGGCTTCACCGGTCGTAATGGTCCCTAAGAAAGATGGGGGTATACGAGTTTGTATAGACTACCGAAAATTAAACTCAGTTACCAAACCCGACATCTACCCTCTACCACGATTGGACGACCTGCTCCATGCCGCAAAGAATGCCGAAGCAATGTCAACCATTGACCTTCTCTCAGGGTACTGGCAAATCAAAATGAAGGAAGAAGACAAAGATAAGACGGCTTTTATTACTCCATTTGGTGTTTACCGTTTCCTTCGAATGCCTTTCGGATTAAGAAATGCACCATCCACGTTCCAACGGGTGATAGATAGGATCAAAACAAAACTACCAAATGTGCGTCTCCTTGCCTTTCTGGATGACTTGCTGATATTATCGTCATCTTGTGAAGAACACTTGAAGGACCTCAGACAAGTTTTCAACGTTCTTACCCAGCATAACCTTAGAATTAACCGCAAAAAGAGTTGCTTCTGTAGAACTGAAGTTAAGTTTTTGGGGCACATATTAACAAAAGAGGGGATAAGCCCAGATCCTGATAAGATATCAGTAATACAAGATCGCAACGCTCCAAGAAACTTGAAGGAAATGATTTCATTTATGCAAACATGCTCCTCGTTTAGAAGATTTATTCCAGACTTCGCAAAAATCGCTCGACCTCTATCTGAACTTACGAAGAAGAGCGCAAGTTGGACGTGGGAAACTGCCCAACAAAATGCATTCGAAGAGCTCAAAAATCGTCTCGTGACCGCTCCAATACTCTGGCAAGCAGAAGAAACAAAGCCATTCACCATACGAACCGATGCCAGTGGTTACGCAATTGGTGCAGCTTTACTACAAGGGGAGGGCCCAGACGAAAGACCAGTAGAATACGCGAGCCGACTTCTATCCTCAGCTGAAAGAAACTACAACACGACGGAAAGAGAAGCTTTAGCTGTCGTTTGGGCAATACGTAAGTTTCAAAGCTACATAGAAAGCAGCGAAATAACTGTTATAACAGACCACCAAGCCTTACGATGGCTCATGACTCTCAAGTCTCCAACTGGACGGCTCTCAAGATGGTGTCTGCAGCTACAACCATACGACATCAAAATCCAGTACACACCGGGGAAAGCTAACATCCTGGCTGACATGCTGTCCCGTCCCCCAGTTACTGAAGACACATCGACTTTAGAAAGTTGCGTCGTATCTATCGACTTTCCTCATCGAAGTGTAAAGGAAACACGTGAAAGCCAAATGGAAGACCCTGATCTTAAGAAAATAGTTGACGATCTGGAGTCTTTTGTTATAGAACGGTTCACATGCTGGTCTTCGCGAGGTTACTTGCTTCATGACGGCGTACTTTACCGGTATAATCAAGATGATGACAACGAAGAGGCTCAGCTTGTTCTTCCGAAAAATGAACGACAGCAGATAATGTGCTCTTACCATGATGAACCTACTGCAGGACACTATGGGTCTGAACGGACTCTTCAACGAATTTCAACCCGCTACTTTTGGCCATGCATGCGGAGAGACATTACACAATACGTCAAGGATTGTACTCAATGTCAACGATATAAGGTAACCAACCTAAAACCTGCTGGACTTCTACAAACTCCAGTACAGAACCAACGATTCGAAGTTCTTGCCATTGACCTTTTTGGCCCGCTTCCTCCCTCTAATGAGGATATGAAATGGATCTTCATTGTAGAAGATGTCACAACACGTTGGGTTGAATTGTTTGCCCTGAAAGAAGCAACAGCGTCTACGTGTGGTAAGACGCTCATCACCGAAGTCTTCCTACGATTTGGTCTCCCAAGAAGACTATTAAGCGACAATGGAACGCAATTTATAAGTGCCGTTATGCAACACATAACTCACTGTCTGGGAATCACCCAATGCCTTATTCCCGTTTATCATCCACAAGCAAATCCTGTAGAACGAAAAAACCGCGATCTAAAAACACAGCTTGCCATCTTAGTTGGAAATGAACATTTCAACTGGCCTGAGAAGCTTCCATTCATTAGATTCGCCATGAATACTGTCAGATGCCAAAACACAGGATATAGTGCAGCTTTCCTTAACTTTGGGAGAGAACTTCGAGCTCCCGATGATGTTCAACGCGACTTTCGTAGCATTGTCCTATCCGAAAACTTCGTGCCCGGCATTACACCGTACTTGAGCAAAATGGCAGATACTCTCAAAATTGTCCGTGAAGTCAATGAGCGAGAACAAGATCGCCAGAAAAGGTATGCTGATATAAAACGTCGTCCTGATCCAATTTACTCTCCAGGAGATCATGTTTGGGTTGATACCAAAATCCACAGCAAAGCTAGTAACCGCTTTTCATCAAAACTAGCTCCTAGACGCGATGGACCGTACATTATACTCACCAATAAGGGCTCCAACAGCTATGAAATAGCTAATCCCGCCAAACCGAATGAAGTTATTGGTATATACCATACTTCCGCTCTTACCAGATGTACTAACCCACAAAATGCAGAAAAACCTCTCGTACCAATTCGACGACGAGGACGACCACGAAGACTTGTGGCGAAGTAAATTTGTTGTATCCTCACAATTTATTCTTGTTTCAGATACAAAAGGGGAGACTATAACAAACATATTAAAGTGGCAACACCGAAAACCCATAGGAAGGGGAATCCCCCATCTCCAAACAGAAAATCAACCAAACAGCCAACATTTCCTAGAATGATGATCGCACAAGCTCTACTCGGAGTATAAAAGGAGGTCCTCCGGACGTTCCAGTACAGAAGTTCGACGGTAAGCACAAGCACCGCATCTCCGGTCTTGTCTGCCCAATTCAATAAAGAAACCATTTGTAAAATCTTTTGTTAAAATTAAAGAAATATTATAATTTTCAAAACGCCTTTTATAAAACTTAATTATTTTAGCAACTTCATGATAATTACTGTAACAAGATGCTTTCGTAAGTAACATTAGCCCGCTGTTTATTATGTAACTGAATTGTGCATTAATTGCCGATCTTTTTTTTTTTTTGGGATACATTATATCAGATACTTATTTATATGATTGATTTTGTCGCAATCGTATCTGGCAATAAACACAAAAAAGATTCAAAACTAATGGAGTTTATTACTACGTGTATATATGTATGTATACTCGAATCTAGGGCAAGCATTTGAAACTTGTTACAAGCAAACAAAGGTGTGCAAAAGGTACAGGCTTATAGCTCAACTGCTAAGTACTTGACCGTTCATTTGAAAGCTTCAAAGTGATCATTTGTCAGCATTTGTGAGAGCTGGCACAACAGCAAATTTTTCGCCTCGAGTAAAGTAAACTTTGGGCATATTCCTGATAGATATGATTAGGAAAACATATTTCGTTAATGTTGGTAATGGGATATGACAGCTATAGTTATGGGCATTATTCGTGATTCATTCGAAAGATTTTTATTTTAACTTGTTTCTCTCTCATTATATGGTTTGCTTTTTAAAAAAACATTTTGTTAATTCTTGTTTTGTTTTTGTTTTTTTCGATAAAATTCGATTCGATTCGATGAAAGCACTGTAGATAACGAAATAATTGAATGTGAAGCAAAAAAAAAATGTGCTCGTCAAACGAAAATCTTTTAATTGAGTACTCGACATGATCGTAAATTAAAGGTTATTAAAAACAATCCGTTCTTAATAACGTACGATTACTTAATTATTATTGCTTTACTGTCAAGGAATTGTGAGTACTCTTATACGAGAAATGCATTCAGTTCAAATCTTTTGGTTCCAATTGCCAAATATGTGATGTCCGGATATTGATATTCGCTTATTTGCATTCGCTTGATTCGCAGTATTTTATTCAAGATCATCTTCTCAAGCATAAACATGGAATTTCAGCAGTACAGCCAAGCCAACAACTCACTTAGTCAGACAACGATAGTGCTGGCCGACTACTCCAGTGATAGCGCTGTTAATTTGATCCCAACGACAAATTGTTTCTGGATAGGATCTACTATGCAAAGAATTAATTATTTATTAAAACATTATACGGAATAGAACATTTTTCGACTAACATTCGTTGTTTAATGTTGAGTAATGCCATGAGAGATCGGGCATACCAGATATCTTTATTGGAGTAGTGCTCGCTAAATGTTAATTTCTTGTCGAAAAATGTACCCAAAGATCTTGTATTGTTCGTTTTCAGTGTAGCGGAAGAGTATTTTATATTCTTGCAAAAACAAAAAACTCAGAAGAAAAATGCAGGATTTTGTCACATCTAACTTTTGACATTGATGTAAACAAAAGTAAAGGAAGAGGCCCCACGACACAACGTTTTGGTACTCCAATAACAAATAAGACAAAACAAAACAAAATACTTTGATCAATCTTCCAAGTATCCAGAGAAAAGTAAAATTCTGTCAATTTGTAGAAGTATCATCCCTGTCAGTTTTCCACGCAACCAATCTTACTTTATAAATTTAAAAATTCGAAGACAGCCTCAGAATTAATTTTTGGTAGGTTTTGAAGTACCAACTTACGAAGGTGAATAATTCTTTTTAAGCAATAAACTTTCTTTGTGAGCTCGGAGTCTACAGTTCAATTTAGAAATAGATTCTAAGTACGTTATTTTTTTTTACACAAACATTAAATCAATTTTTTTTTTTTTGACCTTCTGCCGTCTTTCCGTGATCACAGAACTTCTGGTCCTTTTAAGCCCAAAACTAAACCAAATGCGTTTGCAGGTCATCAACATTGGTGAAAGTTTTCCAATTCAAAAGTTATGTGCGGTGGATGTGTATTTCCAACCAAGGTTCAATAATTTTTCTCAAGTTACCAAAAGGCGTATTGTTGTCATGCGACTCCATTACTATTTGCCAAATCCGCTCGTTTTGTTATTGCTTTGTGTTTGTGTTGGTTCATCCCTATCATAGGATAACTTCGTTGTCCGTTTTCGGTCGGTACCCTTTTTCTCAGGAACGTATAAGGGAATTAAGTTGAAATTGATATCAAATACTCACGACTGCAGTCCCTTAAGGCTGTAAAAAAAATAACGCTTTAAAATCGACGCAGCCAAAAGTCCATTTATGAGGCATATTTTAATAATCGCTTGAGGAATCAAATCCTATGGGGTACTTCCCGTTGACCCAAAATCATGAAGTTTGGCAAGAAGCAATAATTTATGTCGTTAACTTCAATTGGTTAACCAGAACGTTGGTCATCTTTGGGGAAAAATCTCCAGAACGAAATTTTTAAAACCCATCCTAACAAATGCGTTTTATTAAGTAGTCATCAACTCAAAACTTCACATAACTCCTTTTGAATCTCAGCAACTTTTCAGCCTTTAAGGAAAAAGAAAGTTTGTCGAAAATATCTATTTTTGCACTCCGTGGTAAAATTGACACCGTTCAAATAAGCGTGATCAAAATTAAGCACGATTTGCTTCTTAGGCAAGCTAAAAATGAGAACAACCATAATACAGAGAATCAACAAATATGTTTTGTAAAAACCGGAACTACTTTCTTGCCAACCCAATAGGATAAATATAAACAAGGAAGAGCAATGGTCCTACGACTGACCCTTGCAGAACCCCAGAATTTGAACGAAAAATCAAATCTCTCAGGATAGTTTTCACACGAACAAGATGAGATGTTTCCTTTATTGACAACTCTCCAAAGCTGTCCGGTTGATAGTTCAATAACACACCCTAAAAACTGCATAGAACAAACTCCCACGTAAGGTTGTATTTAGTCAAGTCTTTAAGGCGAATTATTTTTCTTGCAACACAATATTCGTATACAAAAAACTGATTGAAAAAAGTCATGATCCGAAATCGTATCGCAACAAGTTGACGCTGAGTTTTGAAAGTGAAACTAGGGCGTATATGTCCGTAAAGTATTAGAACAGCACCACAGCTTGTACTGCGAAGCTTTAAATTACTCCGGAGAATTCGATACTTAGCCGATATGAGTGCATAAAAATTCTAACGTACAGACTTTACCTATCGAGTTCATTCTACATTCCAGTGATTGCGGTCAAAGGCACTCTATTCTTTTACATTGGCTTGGTGACGTTGCGTTGCGTCGAGTCGGTGCGCGAGCCGCCATTAACCAGAAAACTGGATAAATGAACTCGGATTCCTTTTGGGATTATGTATTGAATTTTCTTATACGAATAGCACCAGATGAAACTCGTTTTACGGGCCACTAAAAGCGCTCCGATCTGCTGTGGTATTCAATTTTTGAACCTGCATTCAAGCTGTTTACTGGTGGTTGTGTGTACTCGTATCTATGTGAACATTGGGCCTCTGAAACGCTCACATTGATACAAAAGATGAAACACGTTCTTTTGCAGAACGTGAATAAGTATCTCGATACATAAAGGTATAACGGTGAAGTATACAAAAAAAAACAACCCAAAATCGCACTAGATGAATGCAAAGGTAGGAGATTGTGTACGAGTAGATGCAATTCGACGTAAAGGTGCGATTATATTTGTACATGCAGTTATACTATCTGAATTAGAGGAAACGAGAAAATACACTCGAATCGAACAATGCTTCTTTTTCATCCGGACTTCATTGTTGTGAATGTTTATTGGAGAATGGAGTAACCAGTTTGGCTGAAGGCTTTTCTTTGATTTTCCAATTCAAAGCGAAATTCGAGTGCGATGGCATTTATCGAAAAGTGGACGAATAAAGTGTATAGATACATTCAAAGATAGGTACGAATAATATAAAAAAAAAAGGTTCATTCGATCAGTGTGTTGTTTGTTGCTGTAGGTACTTGTGTTTTATGGCACCTTCCTATGTCATACGTGGGAAGGTGAGTCATGCTTTGTTATGTAAAATATTATGTGGTGAGTAATTTAAAGCCCACGATGCATAATTATGAAATTGAATGCATTGTCGGCAGTTTGTGTGACTTGAAGTGTCAACATGAGATCGTAATTGTTCCAGAAAAAAAATGTTTACATGTGTATAGACCCTTTGGAATGTTCAAAGCGAAACGTTATAAAGTTTCTTCACATTGAAAGTAATTTGATGCCCACGTTCACACGAAAAAGTTTTCGAATACATTTGCTTTACTGCATTCAAATTGGCAGTTTGTTTGATGTTTTGCCTTTTTTTGCTCAAAAGGAAAAACGGAACCCTTGAAGGAGGTATCAAGTTCAAATTAATACCAAAAACACTAATGACTGCGGTCACTTAAAGCTGTAAAAACTAAAGTTGCTTAAATGATGCAGTCAAAATATATTCTTACCTCTTGTTGGGTTATCAAAATCTATAGGGTACTTATCCTTAACCCAGAATCATGAAATATGGCAAGATGCAATGTCGTATATCACAAATTAGGGTTAAAATCCGAAAATTGTTAATTTGTACTTATAAACTACAAACTTGTGCAGAATCTTCGTTGCGCGAGTTCGACTCATACTTGGCAGTTTTTTTTTTACTTCAATGCACTCAGGGCGCGAAAGGTGAAAGGAAATTTCGCCACGATGCACTTTTTTCTTAATCTGCGACATCAAAACTATGAACGCACGAAAATGGTTGATGATTTTAAAGGTTCCGTACCCATATGGTGCAAACGGAACCCTATTGCTTAGCCTCTTCTGTCCGAATGTTCATCCGTCTGTCACAAGTAGACACTAGTAATTTTCACAGAATGCTAACTGCCAATTATAACAACATGTTATAAAATAAAAATAAATTTACAAAAATAAAAAGGGTCACCATAGAAATAACGTGCTTATTTAAAACCTCAAGTTTCTGTGGTACGGAACCCTTCGTGTGCGATGGAATTGTCTTGGCTTTAAATTTAAAGTTTTCGTAGCATTTTTGTGTTTTTTTTTCGGTTTTCGTGGACGACTTATTAATGCGATTTTCTAAGCTGCTACTAGGTTAAGTTTAATATAAACAGATTCCTATCGTGGCAAACCTTTTACAGGTCCGCTCTAATTCGAAATATATTCGAGTTACTTAGTCGCTAATTTGTGCTCAAAGGTTTTATGTATTGTCCAACATTATTGACATACATACAACTTAAGTGTGGAGGCTATCTTGACACTAAGATAATTTGCGCTAAAAATGATTTTAACAAAATTACGAGTAGTTTCGTAATCGACTTTTAGGTATTTAAATTTTTGCGTCTGTGAATCAAAATTCTGGAAGAGGCAGGATACTTAATTTTTTTTGACACGATGAGGTTTATTCGTCCTGTTCATTTGGATCTTATCAGTATGCGAAAACTGACGGTCGTCTCGAAGAAACGATTTTTAAAGCTGACCTTGGCGGACGAACACAAGTTAAAGCTTTGTATGAATACAATAAGTATAACCCTGAATCCAATTTGTTTTCGAGGAATCCAGATGAATGTAAGATACCCAATCGGGAGATTCGAAGCTGGAACCAGAGGATTGATCAGATTAACAGAAAAACGTCCTTTCAATCTCCAGTCACTGGTTATTGTTAAACCACCAATTTTGAAAGCAGCTGACGGATTCCTTGCTTGTAAAGATGCTGAACGTAAAAAGTCACAGCAGAATGAAACGCTTTTGCCAATCACATCAGCGGAGATGCTTGTTCGCCCAACTGATCCTATTCGCCGCGTATGTTACGAGCTAAATAAAAACCTATCAAAATTTTCACCTGATTATTTGAGCATACAGACGGAAAGCGTTGTTTTCACTGTGAGTTGAGATTGAGGTGAAAACCCAACAGCAACAGCAGAGCATCAAAATCAAAGCAAATTTGAAAAATACCAAATGTACAAAAGCAACGCTAAGTATTTAGGCCTCCCTTATTTTTTTTTCTCTTGAAGACCAACAAATGTAAGAAACCTTCTTTTTAAGTTGATTCTTGCTCGGGAAAACTGGAGTGCTAATTGAAATAAAATTCGTTTTTCCCATCATCTGCGGTCCTAATTCATTTAGCGAGTCGGTTTGTGATAACTATTATCAATTTTATGACCACGATCTCTTTGTTAATATGCAGTTGGTACAACATTCAGGTGGGACTACTTTCAGATGAACTATATTTTCTGTGCACAAACGGTTTGCCGCATTTCTTCAACAATGAAAACGTTGGAAAGGTGTGAGGCACGTATCATGGTGTATATTAAAGATACCTTCAGCTGTGTGTAAATAAGTGGATTCTCTGCCACCTGCTTGCTTCTCTTGTATAGTTCGGACCAATCTGCGTGTGAACCATTTCAAAGGAGTCTGTCTTCAATTCAACTGTTATTTGAACTGGATTGGTAACGTAGACTGTTTGTTTTGAACTTATAAGTTCGCAGAGTCAGTATACGTTTTGTAAGCCAACATGACATTCTTTTGTTAGTCTTTGCAAACAATGTTGGCGCGCATTGTGAGAGCTGTTTCAAATATAACAAAAACTAAAAAAACAAAGGTTTAGGTATACAAATATATTTAAATAAACACTATTTAAATATGTGGATGCATTTTTACACTTAAATCATTTAATAAATTGAGAAGAATTAAACAATCAAACAAAAAGGTTTGAACAAAAAACCCAGTAAAGTTCGTTTCGGACACGCACACGAAGGGTCTTCAGACTTTTCACTTTAATTGTGCTATTGTAGGTCAACGGGAAGTATATGTTTATATCCCATGTGGAGTTTCAGTATTTTGACAGCGCCAATCTATAAGCCTAATTTATGTACAACTTTATGGGTAAGAATTTGAAATCATTCAATCAATTCGACACTTCTACGCGTTCCTAAAAAAAGTCTCTTGGCAGCCAGACAGACGAACATCGATGGGATCGTATCAAGTTTCGGTTTTTCTGAGGCTCGGAACCTTAATAAAAACTGTTTAACATTTAAAGCGCTTGATAAACTTTTCGATAAATTATGGATTATTATTAAATTGAAGTTACTGCCTCAGCTGGCTTGCAAGAAGGCTATCTTGTCAAGCCAATTTTTCAACAAATTTTCTATGATTTCGGCTCCAATTTCTAGAATTGCGTGCCCAATATTATTGTTTAGTGCCTGATTTCCCTCTGAATTGATCTTCAAAAGGAACCACAGAAGTGTAAAGTTGCAACATCATGGTTGCCACTTGAACTAAGAAATCCAATCATTCGATGGCTTTTGTGGCATGTAGGTAAGCCTAAGTCCTCATGTTTCAGCTATTTAAAATAAGTTACCATGCCTCGGTTGCTCTTCATCCCGAGTAAAGTTTCTTCCTTGGAAGAAGGCAACAATGCCTCCACTCCATTAAGCTACAAACACTTGCAATTTTAGGATCTATTGGCTTCTCTGTGACCACGTGTCTCAAATACGACAGTTTTGGCAATACTTGGCCGCCGCGCCGTGACGGAAATACGATCCATCTTAGTAAATTTCGAGCTGCTTCGAGACCAAAACTGAAAATCAATCACGAAGCATTTGGTCACTTTGCTTCAATTCATAAGCCGAGAACCGTTTGCAAAATTCTCCTCGGGCAAGCTGCGATTGATGTTCATTTAGTTGCTCACATCTTTGGCGCATTGAATTTCTCGAGCGTAGGAACAACTTGCCGATAGAAGCTTGATTATCAGCAAACCAGTCTCAAGGAGATTCTTCACAAACATGCGTAAAACAGCTGCGTTCCGTGCATCATTTCGATCAAATATTTTTGAAAAATTGGAAATGTTTCGGTGGTGAAGCACAATTTAACATTTACACAGTGTATGAACTGAAGTGAGCTCATTCACTCCATCTTTCTTGCGGCTATATAGCTATATATAGTTAGTTGATTGGCCCCTCGCCGGATGTTCAATAAAGGTGTCGCTCTTAAGTCGTCGATTATAACGTTTTGTGAAAGTTCATGTTCGGAGCATCGATTTCTTGCCGAGATTCCGCTTCAATGACGCTGATATCGTCTGAGAATCACAACACCTCGACGGACAACAAAAATCAAGTTAAATTTAAAAAAATATACGACAGCGTAACTCCTTGTTGGAACATGGTGCAGCTCATAACCATGTAGGACATAACGAGGATCAATCCTCCCAAGATCCCGAATCCGACCATCGTTTTTGTATGAACTTGAAATTGGATTTTCTCATACTTGTCACAGTATCACCAGCTGCAGAAGAGTTCGTTAGTTGTACGCTGTTAGTTGCTGACGTTTTATTGAAATTGTACCTTCCGAACACAACACCAAATTTGTTATTGATATGCCGAAGTAGCAAAAGTTCAAAAATTCCTCCTCTATGTAGGAGCTTCATGAGTGGACATTCCAGAATTTTTCCTCGATGAAGACCACTGTGGATCGGATTTAGAATCCGTTGACAGCTTCAATATAAGTCGCATACCTTCATCTTCAATCTTTCGGATCAAATCCTCGCCACTCTCTGGATCGCAGAAATATCCGCCTTATCCTCGAATGAATAGCTCCTTCGGTGTAGTGCTCTTACCTTCCAGGAACATACTCTACTGAATTAGGTTTCATAATTCTAAGTAGCCTCCTTTAAGGGTAGCCATTGTAACGCAAAATCCTTTAATTACTCATAAACACAATTGCCCAATTTTACGAAAAGCATTTCCATTGACCGTTGCGAGGTTTATTGAAAAGTCGTAAGACATTCTACGGAAGGATTATGTTTTGTCATAAAACTAAAGGTTAATTTTTGATAGCATTATAAAAACATCACGTCTTTTATGGACGCGTTATTACTT
This sequence comes from Orthonevra nobilis, assembly GCA_963555765.1. Classification (NCBI taxonomy): domain Eukaryota; kingdom Metazoa; phylum Arthropoda; class Insecta; order Diptera; family Syrphidae; genus Orthonevra; species Orthonevra nobilis. The sequence continues at coordinate 55,530,410 of OY743224.1, forward strand.
TGCGTTTTGCAAAGAAAACAAATAAATGAGCTTTACGAGGAAATATGTACACAAGTACATGTAAACAAAAGGAAGCCACAATCATTTGTCTTAAGCACGTTTTTATACATAAATATATATCCATATGAATGTTCGCCTGCGGTTATCCTTATTTGGTAATAAAAAAATTCCCCACTCAAAGACACAGCGAGTTCTAATTAAAGTGAATTTTGTTTTATGTACGCGTTACATGTATGTAAATTAGAATTACTTTTATTAATTGTATTGTAACATGCGAACCAATGCATATAGAGTGTGTGTGTTCTCGTTTAATATCCCTAAGCCTAGAGCTATTTCATTTTTATAGTTTTGTTTGGGAATATGTGTTATGCGAAAGCCTATTGCTGCGAAGGATTTTACGTCGTTTCTGCCTTAAGCTTATTTATAGAGTTATAAATTTGAATAATCCAAAAATCCTCTAGGACCCTCCCAGTGTTGCTGTTTTATGTACGAGTATTATGGTGTTTGTCTGTCTTTTTCTTGTGTTTGACAAACCTTGATAAATATTGTAGTTGGTCGTTTGATTGGGCATTTTTTTTGAGTTGCTTTTTCAGCTTAAAAATTGAAGTCAATTTAAGTTAACAGTTTTTTGAACTGACCAAAACGATTCCATAAGGCGGCTTATGAGCACAAAATAGCTGATAGTTAAGTAATAATTTGCCTCTGAACATTGATCAACGCTAAATCACAAACAAAACGTCTCTAAATTAAGACATTGCGAGCGCTTCTACGATCATCAATTTTGATGTTCCACAAGGATATACTATAAGTGATTGATATCTTATTGTTGTTAATGTGAACTCCATTTTCAATCTTCGTTTTGAGGGTGGGCTTATTTTTGTTACCTTGTTGGTTTAAGCTGGCAGTAAATTATTTGCTTCATTCAAATGCTTGTCAGAGATTAAGCATGCTTGATTGTGAATGCAGTATTATAAACTATTAAAATTCCGGCAACAACAAAAAATAAAGGGGGGCCCAAACCAATAACGTGTTTTTTAAAACCGCAATTTTCGGTGGTACGGAACCCTTCGTGTGCGATGGTTTTCTCTTGGTTTTAAATTTAAGGGTTCCGCAGCATTTATGTGATTTTTTTTTTGTTTTCGTGGACGACTTTTTGATACGATTTTCTAAGCTGCTTCTAGGTTAAGGTTAATATAAACAGATTCTTATGTGGGAATGTACTCTTCCTGTCATGGGCATCCTTTTACAGGTAAGTATTTTCCAGTTATTTTGTCGTTAATTTTTGCTCAAAGGTAATGTGTATTATCCAACAGCGTGGACGTACATACAACTGAAGTACGGACGCTGTTTTGACACTAAGATAATTTGCGCCAAAATGGATTTTAGCAAAATTACGAGTAGTTTCATAAGTGACTTTAAAGTATTTAAATTTTTACGCCTGTAAATCAAAATTGCTTAATAAAAAAATCCTTGGAGAGGCTTATGTCGATCAAGAAACGTGTCGCAGGATACTTATTTTTTTTTTTTTTTGACACGATGTGGTTTGTTCCTATGACGATTACGATAACATAACGATTTTTAAGCTGACCTTGGCGGACGAACACAAGTTAGAGTCTTTGTATACCTTGCTTCTACGACAAAAAGAACTTTGATAACGGAACGATTCCGTCACATTTTCAACATTTTGTATGCCTGTCAATATTGATCTACGCCCGGATTTTAACATACTATACATACTATAAAAACTTAGGCCACAACAAACAATACATTACATTTTTTTTTATTTCACTTTGGTTTCAAATTTTATTAAAAGTTTAGGTAGTTGATGTGATCACATTTCTTTTTTGACACAATATCTCCCATCCACTTGTAGTACAGTCTTTTGGTAGTTTTACTTGAACACTTTTCCAGGAGTTTTGAAAAAGGCAATTTTATATATTGCCTTAAAGCAGTTTTTTTTTTAAGCAATATCTGCTTTCCGACTCGTTCCACTATAAATACAAAATGAAACTAGAGAAAATTTATAAAATATGTGTTATGTCCGTTTTTTCGTGAAATTAATAGTTTTAGCCAAAAAGCGACAAGAAAGTCAAAAGCGATGTCATGCAAGTTACTATCCGAAATATAAGCAGGTTTTTCTTCGCTTCGCTGTTTTGATGAACCAGGTCTGAGTTTGTTCGAGATTCTACACTACTGTTGTTCAACATGCAAAGTTTCTATCGACTAAGAAGGCACGGCTCTAGCTCTGACAGCATCTTCAAAAATTTTTATCTTTTAATGTTCCATTTATAATTATAGTTAGCTAGGTGGTACTTACTTTTCCAGAAAAAAATATGCGTCCCATCCCACCTAGCTAGCACTTAAATACGGTCTAAGTAAATGAGAATCATGCCATTTGAACTATTTTAAGTTCTTTTTTTAATTAAAGTTGTTCTTCAATCTTGAGCAGGTTCTACTCTACAGCATCCTGTAAACTTCGTTATACACTTCCCGAGGACATTCGAATGAAAGTAAACCAAAGACTTTTGAATATAAACCATAATGAAACCGAGATCTTTTTGCGCTTCATCACCTTATTTACTTTAGAATTATATATAAAATAAACCAAACTCGACAAATCTTTTGGTTTCGTTAAAAATCTTTTTCGATGTAAATTCCATAACATCAATCTATTTTTTTTTTTTTGAAATTGAGAAAAAAGTCCTTGTCATTTCTGTATCTCATAGACAAGTTGTGCGCCCAACAAACGGTTACTCGTTTTTGAGAGCCATTGAGAATTACTTCAAAAATCGGTTAGATTCTGTAACTAGGTTTAGCTTGCTTAACTAATTCTAAAGGTTAAATATAATATAATATAATAAAATATTTTTTAAATTTGAATCTAAATCTTATTTCAAACAATGTTCCCTCTGAGCTTGCACGGAGCCGAAATTTTTAGCGTCAATCCTTTTCTTATAGCAAAATCAAAGCAATGCCATGCGAGCTCAAAATTAAATTTGGAGAATGTGAAATAATACTGTTCCTCATACCGGTGCATTCTGGTTATTTTATATAAAAGGCGAACAACTGCAAAACATAAAATATTGGATTTCAACATTAAGTGAAAAACAATTGGAAACTTTTCTTTCAAATTAATTTTATTAACTTATATCGAAATTAGTAATTTTACAATTTTCCTGTCTATCATTTAAGTTATAATTGAATTCAAATTGAACTGAAAAAATGTCCACTGTAAAATACTTGTGTATATCAGCTCCAAAAGTCACTAAGATAATGTCTTTTAATTTTTTTTCCACTACTGATAGGAGAGAATGAAGTCATTTCATGAGTGAAGTTTGTTGAAACATGGATTCAAATAATATAATAAGACTACAAGTATTCGAACCATCTTTATGCTCGCATGTGAATGTTTAGATTGTGGACTGGAAGATAATTTGTTAACATTTTAGAAAGATTCTTTTAAACTATTTTATCATCTAACTGAAAGTGCGGCGAATAAGCTAATGCAGATGTCCCATTGATCCATTTATCGGTCTCCTTCTAACTTTATAAGCTTTTGTCGATTTTGATTCTCACAGTCATTCGCTTTGGAAAGAACACCAAAGAAATAGGAAAAGAAGTTGATGTTTTAGCCACCGGCTTCAGCTAGGCTTATGACAAAATCTCCCACAAAATTATCCTCATCAAACGTAGTGCTCTTGGCTTTTCTGCAGGCTTACCCGCTCGGATCAAATCCTACTTACAAGACCTTCGATACATCGACCTTTTTAGATCTTCCAAATCCCATCCATTTAAATCTGCCTAAGGAATCGATCAAGGTAGTCACGTGTGCCCAATGATTTTTATCTTGACAAAAATGTATGCCGATCCTAACATCCAAGACGCGTATATGTTTGAATATGCTGACGATATGGAAATTTTCATGGGCATATAATAATGATCTTTATTAGTTCGTTGAACTTTAAGTTTACATTAATAATTAAATCATATCATTTCTCGCTGCCTGATGCCTCTTGAAAAACGATCTGACTAGGTTCTCAACTGGAGGAAAATAAATGTTCTTGTTCTCAAGTCCACTTCAACGAAGATTTATTCGCTTCGAACTACGCGGTTTCTCTTGGTAAACAGATAGAATCTTCCACCATACTTGCATCGACTGTCCCGCGCTCCTGCGATTGATCCCTTTCAATACCAATTCCCGTAACGTCAGGTCTGTCTCCTTCTTCCGTCCAGTGCTTCACCACAAATACTATAGCACCCAACATTCATAAGTAATAATTTTGGCCATGAAGTTCGGACACCAACGGCCTTCTGCTTGCTAAACCAAAGCTGCGGACCAAATCGAGCACTAACCCATTTCATTGGGCTATGCAGCTTCACAGTTGAAGGAAATCGCCACTCCGAGTGAATGACCAATTATGCACCCGCAAAGTGGATTTTTGAATCACAGCCGCCAGGTTCGAGACGAGAAGAAAGACCGAACCTTCATTTAAAGTATCAAGCGATCGCGGATGCTAGAGCGCTGGATCTAGAAGCAGCGTGCCCGGGATTGACAAAAGAGGAAAGCTGCTGTGTCTGAAGCAGAGACTCTTCACGTTTCGGGGCCCGTTAAGTAAGTAAATAATCATCTCATTGGCAAGTCATCAATGGACCCGTACACTTTTGAATAGTTAATCGCCTGTTTGATTGAACAAGGACGTCTTGAAATTTGCTACTTTTCAAGCGACTCATACCAGCCTTTGGAAATAGTCTTCGGAGTTACGAAATTATCGACATACACTGGTTTTAATATTTCATGAATGTCCACAAATGCAGTAAATTAGAACTTACTCTTCTAGCTCGGGAGCTTAAAAGCCAGTCGCAAATTTTTAATTTATTCAATTTTGAAATCGTTGAAGATTCTTTTTTTTTTTGGCATGTCTGTAGTTGCTTAAACCCACCTACCCATCCAAATCTCCAGCTGAAAGCTATTCTTGGCAGAAGTGGCGTTTCTGAGTTTTCCCTTAGATCTTCAACCATCAAACTTTCACACCGAATTTAAATAAATATGTATTTAGTTCTAAGGTCTGTCTAAATTAATAACCTCAACTATTTTCTTATTCTTTTGGGCTTTCTTGAAGCATTTCCAAACAATTTAAGACCTCGGCAAACAATTTCACACTCCGGTTGTATCCCTTTTGTTGGTCAAACCACTTCAATGCAAGGGTATAACATGATAAAATAGAACGAATGCCCCATTTAATTTGAACATTACCAAAATATGGGCCTTCTATGTTTTTTTTTCTCTAGTCTCTTCATTAACCAAGAACCCCGATGACCCCAAAGTAATTGCTTTGTCAAACATCAACACCTGTCGGCTGTTGTAGCCGTTCAAAGAAATAATGCTAATTTGCGGCCCTAACTAACTGTTGGGCATCCTCTTTGGAACTCTAACTCTTGACTAATTCTCCTATCGGCTGTGTTTCGGAGCTAATTGGATTCGCATGTTTTACATTCAATGACAGTGGAGAATGGAATCACTACTGTGACCATTGTGGCGCCATAGTAATCTTTATGTGCACTTTGTAATCAAGTGCAAGCCGAGGAGTAAATAAAACGAACTGAAGCTTAACAGAATGGTTGCTGCGGAACGGATTTTCTTTTTTTGAAATCACATCAATACTCATGCAATGCTGGAATTAAAAAAAAGGGCTTGGGAGAGTGAACGTACGATTTATTAATATGTCACGCGGGAATAAAATGACAATTAAAAAAAATAGAACGCCGATAGCTATGGCTCCCCAATCAAAACAAGATATGAATACTATTTTGTCCAATGTCCAATACCAAAGAATTGCTAACATTATTTTGATTGTAAAAATATGCCCATATTCGCTGGTGCCCTATTACTTCATAATTTTTTAAGTGACTCAACAAATCTTTTTGGATATAAACCTCTGAGGTATTTTTATGCAAAATAAAATTCTTATGCAAACAGATTAGAAGGGAATGTGGAGAACTTTAAAAAAGTATTTGATGGGTTCAAAAAGTGTTTGTTATTGAAGACAACATTTCTTTTAACGAGACTGTAATAAATGACTACAAAGAAATTGTATGAAACAGTATATTAACCAAATATTGTAGATGAATTCACGTGTCGCTTAAAATTGAGCTTATGCGATATTTTTGAAGTTCTTCGACAAATGAAACGAAAGAAAGATTTTAATTTTATGTGCCCTAAGATGTTGTTAAACGCTTTTGGAGTTGAAGGAAATATATTAATCGAAAAAGTAAATAAATCTTTCAATTCAGGATATTTTCCAAGCTCGTGGAAGGAATCGTTTGGATCGAGACCATCGATGTGAAGACTTTCGACCAATGAACGCACCGCCTGGGTACGAAAAGATAATGGAGAAGATAGTTAAAACACAACTTCAAAATTATATTAACACCAATAACATCATCATCCGAAATCAATTTGGATTTAGAAGTCAGCATTCATGTAAAACTGCCTTTAATTATGTGTTAAAAAATTTGAAATAAGATATAGCAACTGGATCCACTATTATAGTACATCAGTGTCTTTTGATCTTAAGCGAGCCTTCGAAGCTATTGATAGAGGAATTCTTATCCAGAAACTAAAGCAGTGTGGTATTCGTGATATGGTTCATTTCGTACCTTACTAGAAGAACACAAAAAACGTCCGTAAGGGGCAAACTTTCGGACCTAGGAACAATTTTGTTAGGAGTACCACAAGGATCAATAATTGGACGTCTTTTATTTATTCTGTATATAAACGATATATGCTGAGTACTAAAGTTTTGCAAGCTAGTTCTGTTTGCAGACGATGAAACGATGACTCAATATTTACAACAAGATCTAGACAATATAAGCAAACGGTTCAAGGTCAACAAAATTGAGACGAATGTACAAAAAACGAAGTCCATGATATTTAAAACACAATGCAATTTAAATTTAAGAATAGAAAACGAAGTTATTGAACAAGTAGAACAAATCAAGTACTTAGGTGTTATCATAGATACTAATTTAAAGATATAAACGATAATGGTATCTGCAGTTTAGCAGAAAAAGTGAGCTTTATCTACAAAAAAAAAAAAGTTAAGTTCTGCAAAGAATACACAAAACTGTGTCTGTGGAAACGCGTCTTCAAAAACCTGCAAAACTTGATACTAAGATATTTAAAAAAATAATTAAGGGAATATAATTTCATTTCAATGTCCCTTAAGAAAATTCTTCGATTTGATGTATCCAGATTTGCTCGCCATTGTAGGTGGCGCTGAAATCGGTGTACCAGAAGTTCTCATAAAAAACGTTATACATACTTGCATGATCGGGAAAATTTTAAATTAAAATTAAAAGCAGTCAAAAAATAAAAGACTATAAATCAATCATTAATGAATTCAAAAAGACTTGGAACAAATTCATTCAATCTTATAATATTACAGTATTATGACTTGCTTCAAATAATTAAATAATTCGCAGTACAATAAATTCAAATTTAATATGTAAAACCCATGAAAGTAAAAAGGTTTCACAGAATGCATACTTTTACAACTCTTGCAAAAGTATTTAAGCAATAAAATAATAACAATGATTTGAAATAAAATAAATATTTATTGAAAAAATAATTCAGTTTGTCCGCTCACGCGGCTTCCGTGTGTCCAATCACACAGCTTTCTTTTTATTTCAATGCAAAACAGTATGTGACATACTGAAGCAGGGTACTCTAGAATTCCTTATCCTGTTCGTCAACTTCGGTTGACGAGATGAAGTAGTAGTACTTATGCTTTTGAGCACTGGCTCGGGTGAAACTATCGTAAGCTTTTCGTGAATTTTTTTTTTCAGCAAAGATTTTGTCCCATAATGAAGCATCTCCAAGACTTGACAGGAGACGCGTTCAGATTGCGCGTTCTGTTTTCTTCGTTAACTTTTAAACAAAGCACACAATACCAATTAATTATTATTGTGAGGCCTTCAAAAGAATTTTTAAAGACTTTATCCACCAGATATGAATGGCTTTCAATATGCATATGCACTTTGGCAATTTTTTTTCTCAAAACATTCACGACAATGAAACGCAGAAAGCAATAGCTACATCTAGAAAAATTACCCTTGATTATGACAAAATTAGAGAACAAAAGTTCCACCAAGGAACGATATCACAATATTACTTTCAATCATACAATTAAAAAGTCAATTGTGCCGACGCTTTCACAGCACATCCCATCAAGTGTTGCGAATTTGGGGACCACAAAAAACGACGCAGAAATATTGGCAAATCAAAGGACTGATACTTCTGGATATCGAGAAGGCATTCGATACCCTCTGGCATCATGGTCTTATTTATAAAATGATAAACCTGTATTTTCCAATACATCTATGCAAAATTGTCCAAAGTTTTCTGTCGAATCGCAGTTTTCAAGTCTTCGCGAACAGTAGTATGTCCAATCCATTCTGTCCAATTTCAGGTGTACCACAAGGAGCAGTTATTAGTCCAGGTCTTTATAACATATACACTTTTGATTTCCAACAATTGCCGGGCTGTCAATTCGCTATGTATGCAGATGATACAGCAATTTACTCATTAAATCAGTTTTCCCTCGACATTGAGAGAATACTTAATAATGCGTTAGATACTTGCTGAATATTATCACAAGTGGAGAATTAAAGTTAATCTAAATAAAATGCAAGCAATTTTTTTCACACGAAATAAGAAACCTTGTTATATTCCCAAAAACCACCCAAGAATTAATGGAATTAAGCATACGACAAGATAAAAGGTTTACTTTAAGTGATCATATCTCAAAAATATTGAATAAAATTAGTATTGCTACTAAAATGCCATACCCCTTCATAAATAGGAAATCAAAACTATCAAATGATAACAAGATTACAAAGTCATATTCCAAGCTATTCTGCTTTATGGTTGCCAAGTTTGGGGTAGCGACTCCAAAACACACATTAAGAGATTGCAAATATCACAAAACAAACTCCCTTAGATGATGTTCAATTTACCGTGGCACTATTCTACTAAAGAACTGCATCTAAAAGGGAATGTTGAATTGATTTCTGACAGTATTCGAAAACTTGTTCATTCGTTCAGGATTCGCTGTGCATTCGCGGGGATAATATTCTAGTAAATCAATTGTCTAATTAACAAACTATCAAGTCAGTTAATATTACATGAAATTTATTGTTTATTGTTTATTTATTCTCTTACTTAAGTATACATTTGTTTATCATTTTTAACAGATACATTTAGTTTAAACTGTTTTCGCGTTTGTTTGATTAATTTTTTCCTTATATTTATCTCATATTGCTTCATGTTTCATAGCATCTTTTTCTTCTGTGATATTTTAGTTTAATTACCTTTAAATTGTTACTTATTTACATAGTTTTTAAAAAATTATAAATTATTTAACGCTAAAATGTTTATGTAATATCATACCTATTTTTTTTTTTTTATTGTGGCAAAAATTACAATGTTTAAACTTAAAATGTAATATTGACAGAGATATGGATTTGTTTAACCTTTCTACTGAAACTTAATTTGAAATCTATATCACAGAAAAATGCATTAATAAACTGAAGGAAAAGCCACAATTAAAATCTTCATTAAATAAATGACCCAGCTTGGACTACAGGGAAGAGAGAAGTAGGCAGAGGCAGAAACAATAGCTTGGTTTCAAATGAATGATGAAATAGATATTAAATATTGAACAATTATAAATATAAGTAAATATATATTAATAAAAATAATAGATCATAAATAAAAATAAATAAATAAATAATAAATTATAAGTTATAAATACCAAACCATATATATATGAAAAAAAAAACAAAAAAATAAATAAATAAAAAAATGTAAATATCACAAAAAATAAATAAATAATAAAAAATAAATAATTAATAATAAAAAAATGAATTATAATAAAAATGAATTATAAATAAATAATAAATAATGAATTAAAAATTATAAATAATAAATAATGAGTAATAATAAATAATTCATAAATAATATTAAAAAACTGATAAATAATAAATAATATGATATAAAGTAAATACCAAATGTATGTAAGAACAAAAAAGAAAACAAAAAAGGAAGGAAATATCACAGAAATAAATAATATGTAAATAAATAAATAATATATTTAGATTGCAGGGAAACAAGATTAGTTTATAAATAATTAGACTACCTTGATGAACAAATGGATTACACATTTGCAGCTAATTTTGAAACCAAGTCATTGTCAGACATCAAGCAAGAATTATTATATTTTGTGTAAACTTTAGCTATTCGTTCGGCAACCATTTCAATTTCAGTACGACAATGGAGTTCGTCTGTTGAGAAGTACCAGGGTAAATTCATTATCATTTTCAGGGTTTTATTTTGTACAACTTGAAGTTTGCGCAGGTAGGTTTTTGCACATTTTCCCCTTACAGGCGATCCGTAAAACATGATTGCCTGGAAAATGACCTTAAAAATCAAGAGTTTATTCGCATTGCTTAGTTTGGATGTTCTACAAATGAATGGGTAAAGAATTATAGTAGTCACCTTAACCTTTTTTATAACTTCTTGAAGGTAGATATCAAAAGTTAACCGTTGGTCTAAGTGTACCCCGACATTGTTGACATTCTTGATAAAAAGACAGTTGCTTGGAAGCGAGCAAGCTTTTCTTTTACGGGTGAAAAAGACAGCTTGAGTCTAAGAAGCATTTATTTTGATTTTCCAATTTTTATAGTAGTCTTGGATTGTATTTAAAGCCGATTGTAAATTGATTCCAATGAAAGAGCCAATTACATCAGATGTGTAAATACAGGTATCATCTGCAAATAAAGCAGTGTTACAATTCTCCAGATGCGGGAAGTCAAAGGTGTATATATTAAATAAAACAGGACTTATTACAGCTCCTTGTGGGGCTCCTTCGTTACCAAGGTGACTACTCGAAAGTATGTTGTTGAGGGATACTTTAAAACTGCGTGAACTAAGAAACGATTGCACGATTTTTACTAAATAACATGCGAAGCGTAGGCTGACCATTTTATGAAGCAGACCATTGTGCCAGACTGTGTCAAATGCTTTCTCAACATCAAGTAGTACCATCGCTTAAGATTATTTTTAATCTCAACGGTAAGACGGTGTACCTGGTTAGCTGCACTAGGCCCTGACACCGAATTCTTCATTATTGTCGTCAATGAATGTCAGAAGTCGGTTTTTTATTGTTTTTTCAAAGCTTTTGCTTAAAGTTCCCAACAAACATGTCATACCTAAAGTTTTTTTGTTTTCTTTATTTTTTTTTTGGCTGTTTAAATTGGGGGTTTTTCTGGTATTTTCCTTCAGAACCTTAATGTTATGTTATATAATAAATCGATTTTCTTTATAAAATAAAATAAATATTTCAGTAGAAAGATAACATGTAAATTATCATATCTCTGAATGTAAAATGTGCGGTAACAAACCTACTTTGTTTTATGATACCAAATAAAAAATCTATCTAAAAATTGTACCAAAACAATATTAAAAAAACAATAATCAAAAATGATAAAAAAATTGTCATTCGATCTTTTTTTTTTTTTTTTTACCTTATCGATGTAGAATGAGGACAGACCTAACTTATTTTAGTAGGATGACTCAATTTCCATTTGAGGAGACGTAGTACAGTAGGGAAAAAATACATGAAGGCTTCAAAGGCGGCCAAATAGCGCACCTACATATATTTTTATGTATGCATATAGTACATTTGTGTGTATTTAAAATTATGTCGTCGTGTGATGGAAAAGTTAAATGAAAACTTTATGACCAGCGTCCACCATTAACACTCAACATTCAATTACACACTCGACTTTCGTATTTATCTATTGTGCTGTAAGCTTTTGTTAGTTTTCAGATGTCTGGGGTCATTTCAAAGAGATCATAGCGATTATGTGTAATTTATTTTCGAAAATGTTCTCACTCTCATTTTAGTCCATCTCTGGAGTCTGGACGAAGTCGGTGCACAGCCAACGATAAGCCTTTGTTGTTTTCCTCTTCATTTCGTTGTTCACATGGGTTTTTTAAACGTTTCCCCCGAAGCTAAGGTTTTATTATCTGAGCGTAGATCAGGTTATAGCTGGCAACACAATTAATTATTGTTTACTATCGGAGATCTCATCTGAATTATAAATTGTTCATCTTGTTGACTTGTATCTTTTCATATCAAGTAAAAAGACTACAAATGTTAAGTGCAGTGACCTCTACGTAATAATTTTCAATCTGAATTGGTACACTGAATAGTTTTTTTTTTAAATTTTTTTTAGTGCAGTAGGCTTCATAAATTTAATTTTATCAGACGGTTCCTTAAAGTTGATATGAAATCTAATGTGGGGAGGAACATTCAAATTCTTGGCTGATAAATAAAAAAAGATACACGAAAAACTATGAAGTTTGTCACACAAATTTGGCAGCACAATTATGGTGACGCTGTTTATCACTTTTGGATTTTCTCATGTCTTTCTTGAGAACAAGAAATATTTTTTATTTAATTACTTTTTCGGGTCATTATCTCATTCTGACATTTTTTTTTATGACAGCAACATATTCATATTTTATTGAATGCATGCCAGAGGGTAGGCCAGATTCGTGATATTTGCCTCCAATTAATCCGTTGACATCTGGTGTGTCTAAAAAGCTTGAGACATCATGATTTTATTTTGTTGTGGCTCGTGAGTGAATAGTCTAGTTTGAGTTTAAATAAGGTTCATTATCACACTGCTGAGCAGGCACTCGAGCACGCTTGTCGGCTTACCTTTAATTATTTGGTGAATAGTAATATGACGCAGCGGGAGAAATGGCATTTTATTTATTTATGTCTGTCCAACTTGTGCCAAAATTCCCTTCCATGTTCGCATAGGAACATCTCATAGTTCTTATCTCGTGTGTTAATTTTATTTCAAGCTTATCTTTTTTCTCGGTAAGCACTTGACTGACGTTTGTTATTGTGCACAAATGCATGGTTGATAATGTCTTAAAATAAAAAACGTTTGAAAGAAAACCGACTCTACTAAAACGCCTTCCAGATGCCCGTTTTACCCTTGCCAGAAATCATTTCAGATCGAAGAAGCGTTAGAGAACTGTCAACGCTTTTGTCTTGATATATCTGATGGATTTTGTCTTTATTTTCTTGATTTGAGAAACTACGAGCTGCTTTTAAGACGACGAAAACAAGGTGTAGTTGCAGTCATGATCTAGGCAGAAATATCATACCAAAAAAAGACCAGATCCGGCAGGATAATTAAAAGACGACATCCTTTAGATCGCAAATCATAACTAAGGAAAACGGGAAAACCTGCATAACCTCGAAGGAATGAGATCCAACTCAACATTCACTTATACCGTTGAAAGCTAATACTAGCAACAATATTTAGAACACAGGGGGTATGGCATTGCTGAGAATTACCATATTCAACACTGTCTCTGCCGTGACAAAAAAGGCTGCTACCTTAAGGATAGTTTGAACTTTTTTTTTAAACCGGCATTCAGATTTATCCATCCGCAGATTAGACGGGTTCACCCAAGCTCGGGCAAAGAGAATGATCCCACGCGAGGTTAAACAATATTTCAATTTTTGGAATAGGCTTCAACTTGCATATTAAAAACTCTTAAATTCAAGCTTCCACAGATGAGGTCAGATAAAACTGCTGACGTCTCGTCGTCCTCAGACGTCGAAGATCAAACTGGTGTCTCATCATGGGAAATCTGATGGTCCAGAAGAAAGCATTTGTCCTGCATGTGGAGACGATTATGACATTACGACAAAGAAGGGTGACTGGTTGCAGTGTATTCTTTGGCAAAAGAAGGCCCATGACATATGTGCAACTTATGCGTACACGTGCAATTGGTGTGGAAGCAGAAACTTCAAGAAGCTCTCCTGCTTCCTGCTTGTATTAAAATGTGTGTTCCTTTTTTATCTTTATGTATATGTTTTCGCTTAAATAAAGAATTCTGCTTCGTCTAAAAACATATTTAAGTTAGTTTTCGAAATAAACATACATAAAAGGAACACCATATTAACTCCCTTACCTTTAAGGCAAGTTTAGGGAAACAAATATGATTGCGTCATTCTAATTTGAGGATATCTATCTCTTGTGTTTCGATGTAGGACTAGATACACGTATATAGTTCACCAGCTGATATTTTTTCAATATGGCGCGACTGTTCTTGTATTGATCATGCATCAGAGCATTTGTCGACGATTGGAAAATCACCTCTATTCGCTCCATATAAAAAATGCAATCTTTGTTTTGTGTAAACGTTTGGAGTGTTTTTCAACATACAAAACCTGACAAATGGACATTAGACAAAATATTCACACTGAGACGAGGTTTTGAAAGTAGCAACGAATTTCAAGATGTTACTCATCGCCCTTTCATAGACTTCAAAGCCTCACGTTACAGCCTTCAAAATACTAAACTAAAATGACGAATTCGGGATATCGGTAAAACTGATGCTGGTTATGTCGCTCGATGCTCAAAAACACGTGAGTTAGGACCAACAATCTTCGAATTTTTCCAAGCCTGCACTACATTCCGGCAAGAAGTTTCGCTCTCATGAACATTTATTGCGACAAGCAGGAGCGTAATATTTTTTTATAAATCTGTCGAGTTGTACTACTGTGTTGTACTGTGTGCTTTGGGCCTCAAGCGCGTCAAATCTCGACTGGTACCGAAAACAATGATTTTTTTGGAAAAAAGGCGTCGCGTTGAAGTGTGTGAAACAATGCTTTCCGACTACCAGGATGTCATGAAACGCATTATAACTGGCGATGAGACTTGGATCTAGGCTTACGTCCCCGAAACAACCGATCAATCGAGCGAATATCGTGCCAAAGGAGAGACCAAAAAAACCGCGCCAAAGTCGCTCAAAAATCAAGGTCATGTTGACTGTTTTCTTCGATTATCGTGGTGTTGTGCTTTATGAATTCCTTCCAACCGGCCAAACAGTCAACAAGGAATATTATTTGAACGTTATGCGTCGTTTGCGTAACGCTATCCGCCTAAAAAGGCCGGAATTGTGGAAAGACAATTCTTGGTTTTTACACCACGATAATGCACCATCCCATACCGCACTCGTAATTCGTGATCATTTCGCCAAAAACTCAACCCATATCGTTCCGCAACCACCGTATTCCACTGGACTGGCGCCGTGCGATTTCTGGCTGTTCAATAAGCTCAAAAGACCGCTCCGGGGACACCGTTTTGATACGATAGAGGAGATTCAAGCCGCAGCGAAGACGGAACTGAAGGCCATCCCGGAAAGTGACTACAACCAGTGTTTCAAAGATTGGAAAATCCGTTGGCATAAGTGCATTGCATCGGGAGGGGATTACTTTGAAGGGGATGAAATTGATTTGGAAGAATTAATAAAGAATTTTCAAAATAAATACAATGTCACCTTATTTTTTGGACACAATAGTATATCTTTTGACTGTGTCGATTGAGAGGCTATTTATTTTTTACAGCTTTAAGGGACCGCAGATATAAGTATTTGATATAAATTTCAACATGCTACTATGAAAATGTATCTTGAGTTCTGCTTTTCCTTTTGAGGTACGGAACCTTAAAAATGTTTTTGTTGATTTCAGAAAATTAAACATAAAAAAACTCTCGCGAATTCCCCATGTTCATCAAAATCTAATTTCAAAGATGTGAAAGGAAACTTTAAGAGCCTAGAAAAGACAGTCAAGTAATGACAGCGATTTTTTGAACGTCCCAGAATCTTGTCTGTAGAAAAAATATGTTTAAAGCGCAGCTACAAAAAAAAGTGATAATATCAAACACAGTTTTTTAAAAACCCTCCGTCTATTAGTTATTCTTCGTCACGTGGTTTTCGAATGAAATTTGCCACCGATAAGCCTGTCCAGTATTACGAACCTTTTGGGATACAGACAATGGCAAAAACAGCGCGTTCCTTCTTGGATTTTTGTCAGTTATTTATTTCGGACAAACAGAAAAACATTTTTTGTTTTTAACTTAATCTCGTAAATTTCAGCGGCATCGACCAAACAAACCGACAGATGGTGTTTTAATCCAAATAAATGTCAAGTGGTTTTCCGCCTTACTTGCGTGAATTCCTCCCTTTGACTGTAGAACTTTTCGTATGTCCCAAGAGTTTGACAAAAAAAAAAAAAAAGAAGGTAGGACAATAAACATAATTCATTTTGGTAACCTCCTGTTCCACGTTAAAGAGCTGCTGGATGGAGTTCGCTGTTCATATTTGTTTACTTCCGAAATTCCCTAGCTACAAAGATGAAGGGGAATGTTAAACCACCCTGGACGGGTCAATGGAACCCTTTTTTGGCATAGAAAGTGGAACACAAATGAACAAACAGGATAAACATCACCAATGAGTCAACAGAAATTTGTCAAATGCGGCAAAGATACAATCTGAGTGTGTGTGATTAATGCTGTCATTTTACGCAGACTGATTTCGGTCATGGAAGGTAGTGCCAGGCCAGTAGCCACCACGCAGCTGGGACCCGAGACCTGAGACCCATTGTAACCCAAATACTGACACGTAACTAATGTCTTCTGTAGTTTGTTCACATATTTTTTCCCTGTCAGCTCGTCAGTTGATACTGAAATTGACTATTTCCTGTATTTTTCTTTCTCTTCGTATTCAAATGGTATTCTAAAGAAAATTGTGTCTTCTGCTGAGCGCCAAACACTTATTAGATGTCTTGATTAGAGTTGTGCGCAAAGCTCGTTAATTGTCATCAATTGAAATGAATTGCTGTTTAATTGAAAACGCAATCAAGATGATAAAGAAATTAGATTCGTCTTTAATTGCAGCTACTCCTTCGACTGTTGATTAAAAACAGATACGTTACGATTTGTCGACTCGAATGAATGCTTTTGAATAAATTATTTGCTTTTCTTTTTTGCAGCTCGTGTAATAATCCGTTGGAGCAATAAGCTGCGCGTAATTATAGACGTGCGTTCTTTTGAAGCCCATTATTTGACACTCATTAATTATGGAAATTGTTTGTGAACATGTTAAACAAAAATGTGTAAAGATGCAAATGTATGAGGGGGAAAGGAGCTCCAATTAATCTCATGTTGCATGTGAGCTTATGCTAGTGGGAGATGAGGCGTGAATAATGATAGTATGTCGTCACATTTGACGTATTTCGTGCTCTACAATTCCCCCCAAGATAATTAACAAAACGGAATTTTTTCTTTCCGAACTGTTTTAACACCGAATTTTACTAGCTACTAGGTGACCTACCTAGTTGATGGATTGAATGTGTCAACATTTTTCTCCTTAGTCTCGGAATTTTTGAAATTTTCAGTCTTAGTTGAAGTTTACTCTGAATACTGAATTACTTCGCTCCCATGAAAACAGTGTGCCGACACAATATTCAAATAGTGGCGAAAAAAATACAGCGAATTGAGCGAATGCAAAAAAATCGATATCAAATTCTCCGTCGCAATTCAAAATACAAACAAAAATCCATTCTAAGGGTAGTCTTAATCCCTTGGTACCGAAGTAATAATCAATCAAAAAAATTATCATAACGATGACTTCTGAGAAGAATGAGACTACTTAAATACTGATTGACAAACCTTCTGCAACGTGTATATAAATAATTTCAAAACTCCAACTCGTTTTTGTACGGAAGGATCAGTTTCCGCAACCATTTTGAACCCCAATAAGGGTAAGGGTCTCGAAAAACTTTTTTTTTGGGCGGGTAAAGTTATGGATATTCCTCAAAGATGTTGCCTTCGAAAGCAAATACACTTCGAACAGTGAGTTTCTAACCTGTAGTAAGACACGTCTAAGTCTTCGAAATATGCTATGATTTCCGCGATACCTTTTTCAGTCAATTTGAATTTCGTACCCTGAAGCCACTGCTTGATGTATAAGAATGGATAAAAGCCGCTGGGCACCAAGTCTGTATAATACGGTGGGAGAGCAACAGAATCGGCCCAGAATCGTTCCGGAGCGTTTTTATGATGGTACAGAACTTTTTTCTTCATCATATGAGTTTATTTTGTAGTTCAGTTTATTTTATAACACTGCGTCATACTCTCCTGTATGTATTCTTCTTTTCTGCATCTATCGATGAAGGTTATGCCATGTGCATCCCTAAAAACGATTATCAAAATCTTGTTGGACGAGCTTTGGTCTTTTTGTTACTTTGGTCGGCTTTCGTGGCTTTCAATCCGCTCTGCAGACTGCGTATTTGCCTCAGGCGTATGGTAATGGATCGCCGTTTCATCCATCATCAATAAACGTCGGAGGAAGTCCGCGCCATCACGCTCAATAACGCTAAACCGACCATTGAGTCATCAACAAACGCGCACCTTGGATCCGATAGCTTTTTCATCTCCTAGCATTCTGAAAAATGTATCCGGTCTGTCCTTTTGAAATACCCACGACTTTAGCTTCATTTTGCAACTTGACTTCTCGATCACTCATTCGTAGCCTTTCTTTGGCCTTCCAGAGCAAGGTGCGTGTTCGGTGCTTGTACTACACATTTTCAATTCACTTAACCACCGTAGCCTTTCTTTGGCCTTCCAGAGCAAGGTGCGTGTTCGGTGCTTGTACTACACATTTTCAATTCACTTAACCACCGAAAAACTGTTGCTCTCGAAGGATCAGATGTGTAATAACATTTCTACAATCAATAAGTTCGGGAGTTCAAACAATCCAATCATCCTGGTTTTCTAATATTTTTTAGTAGCGACACTCAAAGGACTGTATCTTTGAAATGAATGAGCAAATGCTACAAAAATTCAGATACAAACTTACGACTGATGAGCCTTTCGCAATGAGTCATGATAATTTTCTAGTGCAGCCACTTGTTAAAAAAATCCGGGACTTTTCAGCCCATTTAGTAAGAATTGCATGCAAGCAGCTGATCAATTGTCTGGGGCTTCGACAACTTTGTGACAGTTTTGTTTATAACTACCACGGTGCCATGGACCATAGTTTTCAAAAATGTTGATGCCATGGACGAGGGGAACGTTTTTATCCAGAGTGACAGCGCCACATGCCACACAGCCTTTTTAAATAACAGCTCCATTGAGCGGTTATTTCCTGCACATTGACACGTATGTCAAAGAGTAAGCCTATGCCAATGTACTGACTCGTGCTATTCGCGTGATTGGAAAAATGTTATAATTGGAAAAATGTAATCAAAAGAAAGAAAAACCATTTGTTGGAAAGACAAAGGGCGACATCTGGCAGATTTTGTATTCCATTAACATCTCATGGCTTGCATTTGAGTGAAATAATATTCTGGAAGCAAACATTTGAACATTTTTTTGTTTTTTGTATTTGTAAAGTAACTTTCTTATAGTCTATTGATCTTGGAGGATCTGGCTATCCAGCTAAAGCTGCTGGTCACCTTCGTTTGGATTGGTTGATTCAACTCTTCTTATAGCATGAAAAAGTAAAAAACAAAGCAAAGTGTCTACAACCAGACTGAAGCCAGTCACAATCCCTCATCCCGGAAAATACAATTAGTATACGAAAAGTTTAAAGGTCATAGTCAACGACATTCGAATTCCACTGAAATGAATGACAATGAAACTGTCCGCTCTATTTGAATGCTCTAAACATGCAATTCAATTCATACTCCAAGGAATTGTCAAAGTAATGGCGATCAAAAAAATATCTTCGAAAATTGTATGGTTTAAAATTCTTTTAACCAAGAAAGTTCCTCTAATAAAATAAGTGCTTTTGCCAACCAATTCGTTTGTTTCATTAAACAGTCTTGGCCATTAATGCTACTCCCAATGTTTTCGTTAATACAATATTGCTTTTGTTTCTTAGAAGTATGCCTTACTCACATCAAAATTTGCCTCGTCTGAGCGCACGACATTGCACTAATCTTTATGGCCTTAATCCTTATGTAATTTTGTCCACTCAAGAATTCGATTTTTGTTCTTTTCAGAAAGCCCGGATTTTTTTGTTTTGCCTTGCAACCTCTTTATTCGGCTTCTGGTAGCCTTTTTCTAACCGTTCTCACAGATAGCATGTTAAGAAGAGGTCTCCGACCGTTTTTTAAAGACTCCCTGGCAAGAACCCCTCCGTTTTCTGCATGCGTCCGGCTTAGACAGTTACTCTTCAGTTTCCCTGTACCTACAGTCTTAAGGCATATTGAATTTGAATGACTAAAAAGATATCATCCGAAAAAACTGATGTTCAAACTTTCACTACTATTTTCCAAATCATACCAATTAGACCAATTTTAGTGCACATAAAAAATCCAGAGTTGGAAATAACCATAATAAAGTCAATAATGGGTAATGAATCCTGGGAACTTAAAAATATTAAATATTCATAATATTAAATGCCTCCATATTGTAAATCTTAAAGAATCAAAACTGCTATTGATGTCAAATTGGGTTTGTAGGCTTAAACTTATTTAAATTATAAACCTTTTTCTATCTCAACGTGGAGATTTTTTCTACGAGTTAGGTTCGTTTCTCGAGCACAAGTCAAAGACTTCCATAAACCCTCTACCTTTTCACTTTTGTATACATCTTAGATTGATTTTTAAAACTTTACGAGGTCAGTATCTCTTGAATAAGAATCTCGTTCCAATCAACTCAAAAACACAACGTTTTTCAATTCGTCAAGCAGCATGCTGGTATTTTGTCAAATGAACTGTGATTGAAAAATAAGTTTTGTTTTTGGCTTATGAGGAGTATTAAAAGTGAGATCTTTTCCCATCAGATTGAATACTGAAAGGTCGTCTCAAGTGACGGCGATGTAAAAATTAGGGAAAATGAAAAAAAAAAATGACCTGTTCTTGTGTAAAAACAAAGGCTTGGGAAAGTTTCCGATTTCAACCCCAATTTTGTATTTTTTTTTTCTTAAAACAGCACAAATCAATTTAAAAATAAAGTCCATTTTTCTTAAAATATCAAGAAACGGGCTAGAGTGTATTCCTACCATAGCGCTGATATCAGTAAAACATTACATAATATTTTGTATGCTATTATTATCACGGCGAAATGATAGCCTTGAAATTGAAATCAGGTGGAATCGGTTGATAAGAGATAAACAAGGCATGTTTTCATTTAAGTCACTAAGTGTTGCCATAATAGATTGTTCACAAATATAAACAAATCATACCATATTTGCGAAAAGGATTTTTTAGGAAGTTTCAGCTTTATTTTTCAAACTAATACCTTCTCGATATTTCCCTGACCTGCCATTCGAAGGTCAGAAGTTCCTCTGCCGAGTTTTTTAAACTTTTAATCCTCCTTATAACTTAAAAGTTGAACGATTGTTGTAAAGGACATCGTTCATAGTTTTCTTGATTTGAATTCCTTAAAAGGTCCATGGTGGAATTCCGAGTTCATTAAACTTCGACAAACGAAAGATAACATACAAGTGTGACTGATGATAACCTCAATATGACTGATAGCTAAGGTACTTATATGGCTTTAAATTTATTATGCAATAGAAATTTCAAGGGCAGCCTTGGCAATGTCTTCTAGATTAAAAAAAATAATTTATAAAAATCCATTAAGGATTTGGAAAACGACGAGTTTCTATACGACGGTCATTTGGTTGTTCAATTTAAGGCAAGGTGTCTCTTGACGACATTATTATATCTCCAAACTTGTAAAGGGTTTTTAAAAACTTAGTATAAACATAGAGCATAGAGATTCAAAACAGTTTCTAACATCGACATACAAGCTCTGACAATTCTTTTAATTTCATGATGTTCTGATATCGAGCTACCTACAATAGCTGCAATATTCTCCGTCGGGCACACATGACATTTGGTTATCAATGAGCAAACCAGTCTCTCGAAATTTCTTCACAAACCTTCGTTCACCGGCAATTTACAAGGTGTTCCGTGATTAGCCGAGGAAAATTTAAGGGGATATTCTAAGAAAGTACAGTACCGTAAGATTCTATCTCCAAAGTTGATATCACTTAGCCCATGTAAAAGAAAATTTATCTAATAATACGTATGAAACTTATGAGGTTAAAGTCTTTATGTTTAAAAGAAATACTACCCTTTGTCACTCATTATTTAAGCTTGAGCTTTTAACCCATCATTGCTTTTGTGAATCTTCAATCTTCATTGTCTTGAACTTAAACTGCCCTTCTGAGCCGGAGGATATCCTCTGGGCTGCCTACGACTTCCGTCTCCAGCTAAGTCAACTTTTACAGGTCAGTCATCGTATTCAGTCAATTACTGGATCCATGTTCGAATCTAAAAATCTTCGAATAAGGTCCACTCACTAGTAATTTGTCGTACTGTTGTGGTTACCCTATTCGCTTGTCATACTGGAGCTCCAAGATCCCATCCGTCGTCTACTAAATAGTTTCAGACGATGATTTTCGCGACTCTGCTTGGAAGGCATAGTTGAGTGGTGAAGGAATCTTCCAAAACACTCGCAAATACATCAACTTATGGCCATTAAAAAATCTGCGAATTGAATGAATGCAAATAAATTTTTTGTACTCGACCGCAACTTGTTCGAATTATTTGCTTAGGTTCGAAAGGAGACTTATCAATTTTTTTTCCAATAAATAAAGGGTTTAAAATACCCTTAAAACGTAGACATTACACAGCTGATGTCATCCAATTTGCTCAATATTCAAAAAATGAATACAAACGCTTCCGTAGAAATGTTTGGAGGAGGTCTCGCTTCTGTTACTTATGTCCAAAGCCTATTTCAGGCCGTGTGAGACTTGTTATGTTTGATTTTAGTCGTTATGATTTTTTTTTTTGCTGTACATTAAAAATATAGGTACTTGTAAAAAACAAGTGTATAAATGTGTACATGATTTCAAACACTTCATTTTCATCAAGTTCTATTCTCGTTTCATGTTTAACAAGTTTATTCTGTTTCTCTTTTCAGGACATCAGCCGACAAGTTATATATACACTGGCTAACAAGGTATGCTTAAACAAATGTCAATTTTTTTTCTTTTAAAAACATTTTTTGCTACTCCTGTTCAAAAAAACAAAATAATTAAAGCAAAATAACTTGTAAGAAGAGCGTGAGTGAATGATTGTTTGTTGCATAATTAATAATCCAATATACGTGTCCTTAAATATATCGATTGATGCTTTGATTGACTCATAAGTCGGTCCGACAAAAAAAAAAAAAAATGTGTTATTGCTTGCGCTATCAAAGGTGTGATCCAACCTTAATTCATTATTAACGGTTCAAGTGAATATTCCATGAACGTGTAACTACAGGTATACTTTCAAACGACCCTAATTTGGAATGGAACACGGATAATGCAATAATTCCGGATTCAGGTTGTTATTATGGGCATTACGAGTCAGGATATTATGGATTTCTACACATTCATTTTATGATGATGACTTCTGCTTGGGCATTTGTGAAGTTCATTGAAGCAGGTGTATCGTATGGATTCAAATTGAAATCGACAAGGGAATTGTGTTATTTCCGTATATGAATGCAAGAAATGTGATCTATCATGCACTCAATGGACATATGCAAATGCCAAGGAGTATATGTTCAGAAATACTTTAAAAGTGAATTCCTAAGTTTGATGAAATATTCTTCAATAGGAAATGCTTTAAATGTTTATCGTTGAGCTGAAGTGCATGTTTCTATTAACTTTTGCAATCCTTTTGTGGCAGGACAACCTTTTTTCGGAGATTTTTAGACTGCAACAATTATCAGTCCAGTTTTTATGGCAAACACAGTCGTTGGGTAGTTCTATTTTTCACTTAAAACCAAAAAGCGTTTACACCGACGTTAAGTACTTTCGAACTGTCATAAATGCGCAATGCGTTGTCGTGCTATAAATACTGTAATGCTCAAAATAAATAAAGACAAATATTATAATATTTATACGATTTAATATATATATATATAATATATATAATATTATTTATGAAATAAGATATTATTTTAAATTACAAAATTCAGTTTCTTAACAAAATGGCCATCCTAAGTCACAACGCAGGTCTTGATTCGTTTCGTCCAATCGGCACGTACGTTTTTCTCAGTAAAATTTTACTGTCTACAAATTTGGATGACCTCTGTACGCAAGGCATCAGCTCTCTAGCTTCTGTCCAAAAAGACTAATCTAGGTGATTGAGATCGGGGCTGCCTGAGGGCTAGTCCCTGAAAAACTCAAGTCGAATTTGCTTTGTGGACTGTAATTGAGTTCAGCTTGTTCACCAAACAAATGCAACTTGATGTTAACTTCATAGCTCACTCTCCACCAAACCGTGCCCGAACTCAGATGATGACCTCTTTCGACTTTACGAATTTTTTCTTACGCTTCCTTAAAGGTTTGAGCATAGACCTTATAGTTTTGGTGGCAATAGTTTTCCTCTATGATAAAAATGTTTTCACCAGAAAATAAGGTTTTTCGGTAGCTCCCATCAGTGTTACGTCGTAGGAACGCTTTTGCTCTTTCAAGTTTTATTTTCCGGTCAATCAGCTATAAGCACCAATCCCAAGATCATTTCATCCGAATCTTACTATACGATGCAGAAGCATGGATGAGAACGTTGAGGTTGTTTCGAGAGAAAAATTCTTCGTCTGATCTTACATAGACGGTGAGTAGAGAAGAAGACTCAACAAAGAATTGCACAGCGACGCCGCATAGCCTAGGATAAAAGTCCAATGGCTGAGTTGACTCGGAACTGGCGCAGTAGAGAAAATCGCGACTCTGGCGTGATGTGAGGAGACCTGAACCATGTTGGCGTGTTAGAGTGGAGACAATTAGGGACCGAGCTGCCTGGAGAAGGTTGCTGGTTTAGGCCCTGGTCCTCCCGGAATAAATTGCCACATTATGTAAGTAAGTAAGCGAATTTGACGAATATTAGCTGTCACGGCATTCTTGGTTCTTTCAATTCGTCGACGACCTGGCCGAGGCTAATCTTTTACGCTGAGAGTATTCATATACCTATGTGTTCGTAAATAGTACGCAACTCGAACATTCGATTGATTCCAAGAGTCTTTAGAAAGTTGCAAATGTAAGAACTTGGTTTTCCGTCCTAATTCAGCGCAACAAGAGCAATTCTCTTTTCCATGATTTCAATAGTAATGTAGATCAAATGGCAATCAATGCAACTCATTGTATGAAGCTAAATGTCAGGTGATGGCACCGAAGGTGTGGTCTTCATCTCTTACAGCTTTGCGGTCATCAACGAGCAACAATATGTGAGAAGGTGTATTTTCGGGGTGCAAGAACAATGAATTCCTTTGACACGAATCCGGGGGTATTGCTTAACGCAAACGGCGCAAAATTGAAGGTAGGTTATATTCCTTTTTGACCGCACGACCTAGTGGCAAGAATTCGTAATCCATCATGCCATTTTAATCGAAGAAAACAGTGACCAAAACCCTACACATTTTAACGAACTTGGAGTCTTGGTCTCGGTACTTCATAAACATGATTTGCAATCGAATATTTGCCGCCGCTGATATGGTCACAAATATTTTTCTCCAGGGCATGAACGACTTCATCCCAAACAAGGTGAAGACAATTAGGCCAAAAGAGAATTCATGGTTCGACTTGAGCTGTAAAGAGGCTGTCAGATTGAGAGAGCTGAGTTTTCGGTCTTATAAAGCCAACCCTACAGAGGAAAGCCGGAAAAAGTTTCGACGATTCCGTAATGACTGTAATGCTCTTATACGACGTACGAAGTTCTCCCAAGGACTAAATTTATTTCTTTGTCAAAAATATTAAGAACTCTACTTCGTCATCTATTCCGACGCTCATTTCCAATGATACTCCTGTCGTAAATAATCTTGACAAAGCCAAGCTGCTCGCTGCACAATTCGCGGCCAGTGCCACACTTCCAGATTGCACTTTACCGCCGCATGTACTCGAGTGCGTTGAACATTCTATGGGACAAATATATTTTCGCACTCGCACAGTCGCAAGAGTACTGAAAGATTTAGACATACCCAAATCCGCTGCTCCAGATGTGAGGAGGTGTTCTTCCACGCAAAACCACTGCGTAAGCTTTTGAGTCTCTTCTTCGAAACTACCTTTCGAATCGTACAAGTTGTATTGAACGGTTACAAGCCTGAAGTTTACCATATAAATGCTGGTGTTCCCCAAGGCTCCAAGGCAAGTTTTGTCTCCGACTCTCTTTTTAATTTTGATTAACGATCTCTTGTCTATCACATCTAATCCAATATATTCAATCGCAGATGACAGTTCCCTCAGTTTTACATCCGCGTTTAATGACTCACGCTCCTGCTCTTCGGACGTACACATTGAACGGCAACGTATGTTTAACTCATTAAATGCTGATATTGACAGCATAATCAAATGGGGTCTAGCTAACCGAGTAGAATTTAATGCTTCCAAAACACAATGCTGCCTCATGTCATCAAAGCGAAATCTTTATACCCAGCCATTGTCCATGAATGGCACTTGCGTCGATGAAACAGAAAAACCTTCAATGCTCGGTATACGCGTGTTTCTAACTGACGCTGGAAGGACCACATATTCGATGGCGCCAAGAATGCAGCGAAATGTTTAGGTTTCCTAAGCCGGTGCAAGAAATACTTTACCCCTTCTGACTTAGCTACAATTTATAAGGCTTTTATTCGGCCAAAAATGGAGTACAACGCTTACATCTGGGCAGGTGCACCTAAAACCACTTTGCATCTGCTAGATAGAATCCAAAAGCGTGCGTTTAAACTTATAATCGATAGCAACATAACAAAATCAATACACTCGCTGGAACAACGAAGAAATGTTTCCTACCTGTCGCTCTTTTATCGTTACTTTTACCACCAATGCTCCGAAGAAATAGCTAATTGCATTGCGCCCCTCCAACAATTCACTCGCAACACCCGCACATCTTTGAATGCTCATCAATTTACCCTTAAGCCTATTTTCGGGCGTACTGTGAAATTTAGAAGAGTCTTTTATAGGCCGAACATCGCGCATGTGGAATGCGTTACCTCGCTCTACTTTTCCTCTGCATTGCAACCTACAGCAATTTAAGACCAATGTGCACCGCTACCTTCTTTCTCTCCTTTCTAACTTCCCTTTTGCTCGTGCTGTGTAAACTCACTATAATGGTCTAACCAATCCCTTGAGCACGTGCACTTTAAAAAATAGAAGGAGGCGAACTAGAAAAGTGAACTAAACCTTTCTAGAAGATAGTAAAAATTGTAAATAAAAATTAAAACCGTCATATGTCTTCGAGAGAACGCCTATAACGAGGGTGAGTTGAAAAGTTCTTGAATCGACAATAGAACACTGCGATTTTCGGTCAATCTTATCTACTCTGGCATCAACACAGTTGGTCCAACGTTTCTCCAACATTAGTTTTCCTTTCCAGAAGTAAAGGAAGGCTTTGAGAATATACACATTCGGCTTCTCGACTTCTTTATTGGATGCAAACCTTAAAACAAAAAATATACAAATTCCTAAAAACGAATTTCGTAAAATTTCGGAACGAATGGAAGGCTGAGAGTTCCAATTCAGGAAAATATGTGCGATGGTCAATCAAATCGTACCCCAAAACAAGTGAAAAATGATTTTTATCTTCATCAAGTCACGCCTCTACTTTGAAATCCAGCTGGTCAGGAAGGTTTGAGTAATATTCGCTTGTTATTATTCTACATTTTTTATGGTTATCAATTAACAGGATCACTTTGACAATCCCAAAACACACTTGCCATGACCTTTCCGCTAGATGCGATCAATTTCGCTTTTTTTGGAACTGATCCGCTGGTTTCTACCTACTGCAACGATTGCCGATTTGTTTCTGGCATATGGAAGTTGCCCCATGTCTCATCTATGGTGTCAAATCGCTGCACAAAATCGATGGAGTTCCTTTTTTTTGTTAGATTTTTCTTACCCTATCTTCTGATATCCCCACAGCCTCCGCTTTTGTCATTTATTGAAATTGACAAAGCGGAAGCATTTTTGAAGTGATCCTCAAAAGAATCACAATGCCTTAGCATAATTTTCGAATTAACCAATTGACTAGTTAAAGAAAAATGTTGATTTTATTGTAAATTGTTATTTAGAAATTAATTATTTGTCTATTTGTGTACCTATTTATTAACACAGATAGCAATTTGATAGCTTATCTATTTTTTAATTATCATGTTCAATTTTGTTTAACAAGTTCATTGAATTAAGCTCCGATTTTCTGTGGTTTCCCTCAGATCTTATATCTTACATTGTTTATTGTTTACTTAAATAAAAGCAAAAAATTATTTCATTAGAACAATATCATTTTCGAATTATCATCTCTGTGTAAACTCTGCGATAGCGAGTCATTTCGCAAAGCCTCAATATTTTCCTTATAATTGGTCTCTGATTACTCATATAATGCTCAGAGTTTGAGGGCTTTCACTGGCAAAGAACGGACGCCAAAAAAGATACTCAATCAAAGAGTTAGTAATAAAATTATAAGAACTGAAATTTCTTTCACTTATATTATAGGGTGATGGCACCAGTAGTCGGCCCCTTAACTTAAATTTAAAGTTTGACTTGCTTTGAAAAATCCGTTATTCAAAAATTAAATAGACAATTTGGCTTAATTGAATATTTTCAATGTGGAAATTAGGTAGTTCAAGGATTTTTAAGTATATTTGTTGCCCAATTTTAACTATTTACAAAAATATAAATGGAAACCACATTCTTTAGGAATCGGCCCTCCTAACTGTAGTAGTCGGCCACATAAGTACTCAGTAGTCGGCCCCCATTTTTGCTTCTGTATTTTTTTTGTTTTGACTAAGTTAAGAAAGCAGTTTTTTTTTAATTTTTATTATATTTTTATTTAAAAAACAACTATAACCATAAAAGAGAAAGTTCATTGTATTTTATTTAAAATTAATTACACAGGGTATAGTATTTTCTAAATTTATAAATAAAAAAGAAAAAAAAAATAATTTTCTTTAAAAACAGCTAAATTAACTTTTAGAAAAAGAGGGTTACTATGAAGACATAAAATAACTTTAAATTAACACTTAAAAGAAACATTCATTTAATTTAATATATCTATCCATTAATTAATAAAAACATAACTATAACAATGTAACTGAAAATTAGTTGCACAAAAGATGTAGGAGGTATATTCTGGGTGATGTGTGTCGTGATTGGCAAAAGGGCATGCAAGACTATACCATTATTCCGGCAAAAATCGTTAGATGTGACTTGTTACCGTCGACAAGAAACAATACTGGTTTTTTGATATAATTTTCAGTTAGACACCCATTAAAACTGTTAGTCACGTACTCATGAAAGGTCTCAGAACTCATCCAGCCACTCTCTGATCTCCCTAAAATCCATGTTGGGGGAATGCTTTTTATTTTCGCCTTCGGGGGACGAACGTTTGGAAAAACGATCAGAGGAGGTAACGTCTTGCCATCAGCACTGAACAAAAACAGAACGGTCACTGTTTCCTTTTCGTTTCCGTACCTAACTTTGTGAAGGTTTTTCCAACCTTTTGGAGCTACCACAACACCAGTTTTTGGAGAAAGGCAAAACGATGTTTCTTCCCCATTGAAAATTCTGGAAGGATCTTTCAGAAAATCCACAGCATTTATTTCTTGAAGATAATTTCTTAAATCTCCAAACCACTTCCTGATTGACTCTTCAGTAACGATTGCCCGGCCCTTTGAGAGCCCCTCTGCTGGTGTTCTGATGGATAGTTCGGGATGGCGCTTTATGAAGCCGTAATACCAACACTTACCTGGCAATCCGTTTTTGAACGGTTTCTTTCTTTTGTCGTCAAGAATTATTTTCTGCACCGTGTTCAAAAGATCATGAGGTTTTTGCGGAAAGCCACATTTCGCCAAGTTTACTAGCCAATCAACAAGACTTTTTTCTTCGGCTGCACTCAGCACAGTATCCGGTCCCAATCTTCTCGGTTTTTCGGCAACCCTACAATGAATGCGCTCTTGGATTGTTGCTCTTGGGATTCCAAGCTCTTTGCTGGCCAATTTTCCTCCCGAATCTTCTTCAAGGCTTCTTCGAGGGTACTTATGGAAACCGCGTTTAGCCCCTTCTTTTGAATGCTCAAATAAATAATAAATCCTTAAGTTCTAAATGTAAACCTGTTTTTGTAATTCTAAATATAAAAAACTAATATTTTAAGTTAAAAAAATGAACGGCCGACTCAACAGTATCCGTCTTCTGAAGTTGGCCACCCATTCTTTCAATGCGATAACAGGGGGCCGACTACTGAAACCAAGGAAAAAAAACATTAAAATTTGGTCAAAATTATTGTAGAATGAGGTTTACCTTCAATTTCCAAAACGTTCCAAACGTTCATCACCGTCAGGAACTTGAATCAAACTAACAATTATCAAGGAGAAACCAGGAGCTGCATGGCATCCAGACTTTGCTCACAAGCAGGAAAAACGTTAGCCTTTTGGGTGAAAAAATTCTGTGTCCTATTTTACAAACGCATTTGGTATTACGCATCATTAAATGGCGCGGCGGCCGACCTCACATGCCATCACCCTATTAAATTTAAAGAATTGCATCGAATTATGAACTTTAATCATTTTTGATAACTTATCGAAAAAGTGAGTTCCAGAAACATAAACTGATACAAAATTGCATAAAAAAGCATTCGATTACCCAACACAAAACGGAAAAGTTACTTGCGTAGTTGTAAAACAAAAAAGAAGCTTGTCTAGACATCGAGTCCAGAAGCGACGCGACGACGTCGATGACGACTCCACACGTACCGGCAGGCAAGGCGAGGCAAAACAGTGTCGCAGCAGTAGCATGCCTCAACAACTGTAGCCAGCGACGACATTGATTTTAAAAACATAAAGTTTCATTTGGCTCTAACCCCCATCGAAAGACTGCAGTAAAATTTACCACATTAGTGGGTGCACTGCACTTTACCACAGACGGCACGGCGAGTAAAATATGAAACTCCATTACAGCGATTTTATGGCAGAGCACCTTTTACCAAACAACCATGAGCCATGACTATAAGCCAAGTGTCTGTATTGTAACTCGTCTATGGGGGACATCAACTAAGGCCCGTAATGTCTTTCAAACAGCAACACGTATCCACACATACAATAGACCACATTAAATGTGAGTTGTGATGCTGCTGCCTGCCACAGTCGGTGTTGGACGACTCATGCTATATCTAATCATTCGGAGAACGAGTTTCACAGATTATTTTCCGCATCCAAAGACCTGAGGTCCACACTGGCATGGCATAAATATGTACATACATAGATGCCTCCGGAATGTTGCTGCAGTGTTACTCAGCCGAATGAGAAGATTATCTTTCGGACCCTGGCATACAAAAGAGCCAACTAAACTTCACCGGCGAGAGGTGTATCACTGCTGCATGCAATTGACTTGGACTCGGCATCATTTATTTTAGATGAGGTTGAAGCATAGTCGAAGACTACCGCCGCCGGTATGACGACCATCATTCGCTCGCCTCATCCATTTGTGGGTTTTGGTAGGGGCGGCAGATGCAGGGTGGAAATCCGGTTCAAATCTCATGATTTTTCCACATCCTGGCATAGCGCATTACGCTTTGCAAATAATTTTATGGGAATCCAATTGAATAAATTTCTCTGCAAAGTCGTCTAATACCAAAGCTGGAGGCACCGCCGGCCGGCCGTACCATGGCTATGCCGTATGCCTCTCGACTCAAGTTTGACCACCTAACATTAAGACGAGGAATAGTAAGGGCAAATGCTAACGCCAGAAGGCAAGACGGTCGATGGTCAATTTAAATTAATTCTCTCTGAGTGATTTTATTTGAACGATTTTTTTTTTTTTTTTGTAGAATTTGAGGGGAAAGGTCGTTTCTTATTCTTCAGAGATTCTTACTCATCCGAAAACAATTGGTTTGTGCATACGATTTACTGCGTTTGGATATTAGGTTCATACTGGATGCGATTTTTTTCTTTCTTTTCAACTAAGAAGCAATAAAATTGCTCACTGTACGACTGGATTTGAAACTTGTAGCTACACAAGTAATAACCATAAAGATAAAAATCAATAGGATATAAGACTTTGGTGCTCGGTTTTTACTCGTATTGTCCGAGAGGAGCGGTTGTAGTCCCCACATTAACACATATATTAATAAAATAGTTGATAGACCTATAGACCTTGTCCTACAATTAGATGCGTCGTAAAAAATTACGAAAATGCGTTTTGACTGCGCGAAATGGAAGAGTTATTGAGAGAATGGTCAACGCATCTCAAAGAATCTGGAGAAGAGCAGTTAATCCTGAAATCGTTTGCAATTTTGTTCCGTAAAGGATACAACAAAGGCGTATGAAAGGTCATGAATTAAAACGCTATAAGTATACCAAATTTAAGGTTAATAAACCAGATGAATCTTGGACCAAGTAATATTTGTCAACAAAAGGAAATATCGGGTTGGCAATTAAGCAAATGTCGATTTGACACGTAAATGTCTTCGGCCATACTTTTTAATGGCTTCTGTCAATGACAGATTTTTTTCCTTTTCGTCGGCCTTACTTCACTTTAGAAGCAAATTGAGCGTATTTTTGTGAAAAGTAAAGTTTGGCGGCAGTTTTTGTATGGAGTGAAAAAAGAGTTACGTGCTGTGTACGATGAAGAAGCCTTAAAAGGAAGACACTGCCGTTTGACAAATATCGTTCCGGAGAGTTTTCACTGAAACACTTTTCACTGGATCAGGTCGACCAGATGAGCTTGATGATGATCAAATTTAAGCCATAATCGAGTCGCATTGCCACGTAACTGTTCGAGTGTGCAACAAGTTAATAAGCTTGATATTTGGATGCCATATGATTTGAAAGAGTTCCTTAAAATGAAACTTACGAATAGCATCTAAGACGCAATGAATACGAGCCATTTTTTTGAACGAATTATCACTGGCGATGACAAAATGTGTGTTTTTTTTTTATACTTTATTTTATTCAACAAATAATAAGATAATGTTAAAGTTGAAAGATGTTAGAAAAATATCATATCACTTAACTGTAAAATGTGCGGTATTATACCAAAAACTGTAGAAATTGTGTACAAAATTAACAACCAAAATAAAATGTGTCGTTTATTGTAACGTCATTCGAAAACGATCTTGGTCCAGGTTTGATGAGCCAGCACAACTCACCTCGAAAGCTGATACCCTACCAAAAGCAGATTTTACACTAAATTTGGTGCATTTGGAGCTGCTTCCAAGGCAACCAGACGATCAATTCGGATGTGTACTGTAAAAAAATTAACGAAAAACGTCTAGCGTTGGTCCAACGAAAAGGTGAAGTTTTTCTCCAGGCAGGTTCAGATGATCAACGTTTTGTGTGGCGCAAATCAAACACGTCCATGAATAAGAAAAATTTGATTCCAATCGTAAAACATGCCGGTCGTAATGTCATGTCGTGGGTGTGGAATGCACAATGAACAGATTTCAACATTCTTCAATTTAAACAAAAAAAAATGCAAACTGAAATCCAAGCACGGTATGTTTGCCTTGATTTTGATAATGAATGTAAACACTTCATCCAGCAGCTGATTAAACATGCTACCGTAATTTTCAGTTGTAGCAGAGAAAGTAATTCTGACATGCATTCTGTAAGACGACACTGATATGTTAATTTCTAAGCCTGCAAAGTCCAAGTAAAAATCGTTTTAAATTCGCTTAATACAAATTTTTTCTCAAAATTCACTTGAGAAATTTAAAATAAAATAGCTTTCAAAACTGCCTACGATTGAATCGAAATATTTTAGAGCTTCTGCGTGCCTAACGCACGGCGATTGATTTTTATATACAGTGCCGGAAAACAAATTTGAAAACACACGCTTTAACAAATTCAACCGTTTCAAGAAGAGCCGCATATTTCCTTTTCATCCGTGAAAAGTTGCTTGCCAATAAATACTCTTAAGAAAAAGTTCAAGTATGTCAGAAAGAGGAGGTGGAAAAAAGTATGGAAACATAAGATTTTAACAACAATATTCTTCTTTAGCAATAGATTACAATTGTTTTCTGCTAGTATTTCATGTTTCCACCCTCATCTCTTCACTCCGCAAACTGTGTTCCACTTCCGTGAGGACCAAAAAGTATGTTCTTTAGCGAAAGTGAGCCTTTTTATTATTTTTGAAATGAGTGTTTTCTTCACTCTCATTCAATCTGTTCTTGCGATCCGCAATTTCTGCAATACCTCTCCTTATTTATTCGGTGTTAATTTCAGTGTCAATTTTCTTGGAATTTTTCTTCAACATCCTCTGCTTTATACGGTCAGTATTCGATGTTGTTTTTCTGGGCCGACCTGACTTCGGCGCTCTCTCCAAACTTCCTCGCTGGTGGACCTTTTTTTTTATAATTTTTGAAATTGTCCCGCTTGGTGTATTCATATCACGGGAAATTTGTTGTGTTCCATTTAAATTTTTTGACATGCAATACCGCCATTTTTCCAAATGTTTTTCCGCAAGTGTTGCCATGTACAGGAAAGGTTACTTCATTATGTTTTCAAACTTATTTCCGGCACTTCATATTCATTTTTATTATATTTAATATACATGTTCCCCTGGCGTGACCAACTTGCAGCTTACCGATTTCGTTCATTCATATTTTTTTTAAGTTTTCTTATACTAAGAAAATTGCGCAGATAATTGAATAATTTCAAAAAATGTAACGACTTTTTTCACTTCGCGCGTTTGATGAATGTGAATTTAGCAGATAGTTGCTGTTTTTTTGTAACAAAAGATGTCTTTGAATGTTTAAAAATTGACAGATGAATGCTTCGTTGACACTCATCGCGTTTGACAGTTGGCGCGGCGCAAAAGTCGTTTAACAGTTTGAGCTGAGATATTTTAAAACAATATTTGAAAGACCAAGCTTTCACTTTTTGGCAATTAGGAAGTTAGGTCGATTTGTTTACAAGATTGCCACCATTTTTTAAAACTCGGACTTATTTTTGTAGGGTGTTCTGTGATTTTATTTATATGTCGCGCAGAAAAAGTGTTTGGACATATTCCTTCATACGTATAACTTTAAAGTTCCTAATGATTCTTTTTATAGCAGATACACACACGTAAGAGAAAATACAGTTTATATAAATTGATTCCGCAATAAAACACGCAGGTTGCTCATACTGCGGAAAAGTATAAGTTACATATACCTTTATATAACGATTAAAAAAATAAATTTGTATTACATATTCTAAAGAATAAAGATGCAGTCAGTAAATCAAATGATTAATTGGGCACATCTATGAAAGGCCTCCAGAGGCACACCAAAAAACCCACTGATAAATGCGCTTAAAAGTTGAAATAATCAACCGCAACGGAATATGAAAATTCAGAGAATAGAAGAAAGTATACCTGCTTCACAATTGGATCCCAAAAATAATGACTGCAATTGTATTGACTCTGTTTTCGATTTTAGGTTCATCAAAATAAGAAATTAAATATTTTAAAAACTTCCTTATGAAAGCCATGACATTGATGTTCTTCCCAGTTATAAGCACATAAGTGCAGAAAAAAAAGAAACAATTTTCTATGTAAGAAAAAAGTCTAAGAAACTATAAGTTTGACAGGAGGTGAAATCATTACAGACGCGAACATGTTTATGGCTTCTTTAGTTCCCCTGCTCTCCAGAAGTGAATGGGCTGAAGAATGTAAAAACCTTCAGTGTGCAAGAAAATTCTGAAAAGCTTCAGGAGGCCAAATGATGCAACTAATGAACTAATGGAAAAAATAATAGAAACAAAGGATTATGGCATTTCGCGTTAGTGATTCTTAGGAGAAAGACGGGTTAATTTTACTGGAAATAATCGAAATACGTGTAACATTTTGTTTAAGTGTAATTCAAAAAAAAAATTGTCAAACCGAAAGTTCTGTGAAAATGGGTCGAGGAATCCACTATATTGATTCTAAAAGGAAATTAATTAAAAATTTAAGAAACGACGGCTATACAATGGACAGGATAGCGCAGATAATAAAGTGCTCTTATAAGAAGGTATTTACTGCCATCCATTCGTCTCCCAAAGAAGAAACGAGAGGCAGGAAACGAAGAACAACATTTCGGTTTGACCATCTTCTTGTACGTCACTGCAAGACTGAGCCTTTTCCTTCTTCGGAGGAACTTAAAAATGAGTTGAATGCACTTGTGACGAGTCCAACAATTAGGAACAGGTTAAGTGAAGTAGGTTTGATGGCAAGGAGCCCAAGAAGAGTCCCTTTTCTAAGTAAGAAAAATGTGCAACAAAGATTTACTTAAGCCAACAGGCATCTCTACCGTGATTACGTTTTCGACCCAAAATAAACAAAAAAGACAGTAGAGCCCGGTGGAGTTAACCTTATGATTTGGGGCTGCTTCTCAGCATCTGGTGTTGGACCAATTTTCGGAACTACGTAAGCATCCTGAATACGGTAATGCTACCATTTGCTGAATAGGATATGCCGCTAAAATGGGAGTTTATGCAGGATAATGATCCCAAGCACTCATTTAAACTAGCAAACGAATAAAATTGCTGTTATGGAATGGCCTTCACAGTCCTACGATCTAAATTCGTTAGAACACTTGTGGGGCGTTCTAAAACGCAAGATTGGGGAATGTAAAGCCAGAATTAAAGAAGAATTGTGGTCCAAAATGCAGGAAGCATGGCAGTCCATACCTTCACGCACCTGTTCCTCATTAGTTCAGTCTTTGAAGCGAAGGTGTGAGGCAGTTATAAAAACAAAGGTGCTACGACTAACTACTAAAAGCAGATTGAGAACTTTCAATTTAAAGCTTATCTTCACATGAAAAAAATCAGAATTTTTATTTTGTTACTATAAATTTTTCCAGGCTTAAATCGTCCAAAAAATTTCATACTGAATTTTTAACTAAACTTTAGTTACTCACTTAAAAAAATTATATTAGTTGTTTTTCTAATAATTTAAGGAACCAGCTTATAAATATTACGTTTATGTTGCCTTCACGTTTTTCATATTTTTATATTAAAAAGTTCAAAATAAACTTGTTTCTTTTATTTTTTCCAACACTAAAAATACGGATAAATGCGCAGCCAGATGAAGGAGAAATCGCAAAGTGCTAGAAGAATTTCGCCAACAGCTTAGAAAAATTATAGAAAAACCAAAACATGGATTCGGTAACACTAATGACAGAAATACATCCGTCAAAAATGTATACATCAAAATACATGCAGGTCACGGAAAGAGCTTTTTCAAAAATATTTTAATCAGTGCCAAATGGCTCGTCGAAAGAATGTAAAAGTCAATGTCAAATGTCACTTAGTAAATAGTAAATCGAAAATTCGAACATCGAAATAACGCTTCCTGAACCCGTATACAATCCAACATTCGGACATACAACGTCTGTCGGATCCGCTTATAAATAGCCAAATTTTTCGAAAACGTTTTCCAAGTGTTTTCGTATAGTTCATTCACACACACATAGTTCATTTACATTAGATTTTCTCTTACTTCGATTATTGGAATCAATTACTTCTCCACCAATCCACTGAAAAGGTTTTTCTATTCTTTAAAAAAATTATCTCGCCTCTTAGAATCATGGATTCGTACCCAAAATATTTGATAAACACGCATCTCTCAAGTACGGGTAGGTAATAAACACCATTGCAATTGCATTGCACTTAATCCTCTTCCGTTGAATAAAACGAGAATTATCAAATCATAAGAACGGATACTTAGTCACTTATGTAAGTTCTTCGTTAGCGATACGAGGGCAGCATTTCCAATAACCAGAGCATATCTTTACCGCCACTTGATTTATTTTGAGTGGCGTCATCCGTTCCTGAATGCACACCAAGCATGAGACTGTCAATGGTACCGCGTACTGCCATGCTGCGACGTGGCCAATAAAACCACATTCTCTTTTCTGTTCGACCGAACGACCGACAGTTGAATTAAAAATCCCAAAAATTCAATTTGATTTAAATGAATCTGAATGTCCGGATGGATACCAACAAAAAATCTCGATACCCGCACATTTTTTTTAATCTTTTTGTTTTCCTTCAAGTGAAGCAATTCATTTGTTTATACTGACGAGGCGACGGAGAGTCAACAAAAAGTACATAAAAAAAAGACCAGTCAGATACTAGACAAGAAAACCCAGAAAGGGTATCGCAACGCAAGGGCACACCGTAGACGGGTCGATTGTTTTTAAGGCTCATTACTTGACGCGTTAACCGATCGACCCATCTCAATTCAATGATTATTCCAGACCCAGAGATATTATTATTGTGCGGGACATTTTAGTCGCAGTCGCCTTAGAATATTGTTATTACTCGCACTTCGCCCCGGGGCCGTTGCTGGGCTGCCTGCAAGAGTGCTTTGGTTCTTTGTGGATGACAGGCAGCAGCAGCACGCAGGCAGGAAGACGACTGGCAATCCCTTTTATATTAATGAAAATTCCGGGCATGCCGGAGTTTTGTGAGACATTTTGATTTGATTATGGTACACCATATCGAAAGGGTTGAACAAGTTTTAGATATTCGGTTGTACTGTGTCGATCTATGTTCGAGTAGTTACAGATGTTTTTTTTAAACATAAATTTTGGTTTAAGAGTCGTCTTGGCAATTAACGATTGAAATCACGTTTATCGAATACACACAGCGCACTGGGGTTAAGTGCTTTCGAAACCAGATGTTGCTGACATGAAAATTTCGATTTGGAGGTGTACGAAATTTGAAAATATTTCCATAATAATAATAATAATCTGTCTGTATATTCCACTTCATAAAACAAAACAAAAATGCATGAATAAACCTTGGGAGGATTTACTTCTAAGGAAACATACTCGTACAAACATTTCCCTGTTCCTTGTGTGCATCTTTTCCAAAATTTACAAAAGCTATAAATTGGAAAACAATAATAATAATAATGAGATGTGTTCGGAACAGCAGAAGAAAAAAATCGATTCATTTTGATGTGGAAATAGGATACCGTGGCGGTGGTGTTCTGCGTATGGAATCGGATATTTTAAAAGATGTTAAATGGAAAACCATAAACATTATTTGTTATAGATACTAATAAAGTTGTCAGTTTTGGTGTTTTATTTATTTATTTTTTTTTCTTTGTGGGAATGGGAACAGCCACATAAAGTAACATACAATCATTTAGCACCTCTGGGCGTTTTCAATTTTTTTAGTTATATTGGAAGAAGTTTGGATAAAATAGGATTTAGTGGCTTTAATTTTGCAATGTACGCGGTTTTTTTTAACGTGTGTTTATTTATCGAAAAGTTGTATAAGTTGCCGGGAAAATGTTTGCTGTTGCTGACTCCATATAGTATACTTAGTTCAAACACTTACTTTTGGTTTTTTCAGGTCTGGCTTCTGAGTTTTTCAAACCAGAAAAATTACATGTACTTTAGTGACCGACCGAAACACGATTTTCAGCCGAAATCGAAACCATAACCGAACCTTTTTTAGACAAGTTGAATTTGATTATTTATTTTAATTGCTGTTATATTAATTTAGTATATTTTTACGCATACAGAAAGTTTTTTTGTTCGAAGTGACCTGACGAGAAAATAAACAAATTAAAAAATACGGCTCGCGAACCAAGAACTCATGCGCAGTTAACCGTGCTAGTCAAACAACAAAGTTTATGTTGGTAAGACTCAATGCAATCACGCCATGCACCAGAGTTGATATTGATCAGTCCTCAATCTTCGGAGTAGATTTCCCTCCCAACAGTTAAAGACTATCTACTCTCAAAAACTAATTTTCCGATATAGGCCGGCTCCATCACGATAACAACCGATGGGTCAGAACTCGAACGAAAAGTGGAAGACATCTTAGTCTAGAACTGTGCTTCCATGTTTTACCACAACTGCGAAATCGGTGTTGTATCGTAACATTTCTGGAAATATTCACTTAGACCGACAGCCATGCTGCCATAAAATCTACATCTTAGCTTGTCAAGGAACGCCACGTATCCCTTAAGGAGATAGCGGACTTTTTTTAGGTTCACCTTTACGGGGTTCCAGGGCATTGGGCAGATGAGCTTGTCTGTGAAGGTACAATGCACCCTCACAGATGCACGGCACAATATATTGACATCCCATGCGGTCAAATTGAGTATAAAAAATAAATACATCAACCATCTTGCAACATCACAATAAAAACCAGAAAGCTACTAAATCTCCTCGATCAATGCCCGGTCATAGCAATATCAAGACATAGAAAGCTATGTTCCCATTTCTTCACAGCTTTTGCCCAACTTGCTAAGGCAAACCCAAAAGACCTCGCTCAGTTCATTTGAAAAGCCAACTAGTTCTCTCCACCTTCTTCACCGTCTGGGAGGAAAACCTCTCAATACTCACTTACTCCCCAATATAGGTACATACGTTAATCCACATAACCCTCGCTGGATCACAATGAGCCAAATTGCTGTGTGCCTTGTGAAAGACTGAGTTTCGGCCGATTTTTTGCCGAAACCGAATGTTCGGTCGGTCACTAATGTATATACTTGGAAAACAAATATTAAAAAATTAAGCTAAGTAATTTATTCTAAAGAAAACTTCGTGTAAAAGCTCTCCTGTTATGTGTAGACTTTGGATCATGGCATATCAATGACATCATATTTATATCCCAAAACTCTAATAGCGTTCTTCAATCACGTTTGAATCTTGATGCATACGGTCACCAAGTTTCTCGCTTGTCCAAGTTACTTCTCATATTGCACCCTAAATTTTTTTAATTATAAAAGGAAGTCTCTTACAAGCAGAATATAATTTTCAGATTTTCTATTTCCGAGAATTTTGCATCACTGAAACGAAAGCTGTCTAAACTCATTTAGACGTCAAATTTAAGCCCTTCTAGCGTTAAAACTTTTCTTAAGTGAACTGAGTAATTTTATGCCAAATGTGGAACAATGTCCATTTACGTCTAGAGCTCTTAACAAACTATTTGAGGAACTCAATTTTATTTGTAATGGCAACATGATATTTTTTTTTCACGAGCTACAAGTGACTGACAATATTTTGCTTCCCGGTTGTCATATTTTCTCTCAATGGTCATTTTTCTCTTCTGTCCCAAAGATATATAAAACAGGGAAACTCAGTGTTACCACTTTGGTGACTAAGGAGAATGTTCACCATTTTTAAATCCACACAAATTTGCTATTTGTCGTCTTTTAGTAAATTTTTTTAAGGACTTACGAGACATAATAATATTCTTCTTTCAACTTTGTAGTGTGATTATCCAAACATATTCATTTTCGTTATGTAAGAGAATGCATTTTGGGTTAAGTTTTAAACTTTCGATGAATAAACGCCAATCACTCGGTTCATATTGTTTTCCTTGGAAAAAAAAACCAATCATCAGTCTTGATACCCACAATTCTGAAGCTTGTTAAGAAAGATTCAATTCTCTTACAATGTTATTCTGTAATAACTCTCTACATGTAATTCGTTTTGTGAAAAACATGTTGGTTCCTTGGAAACACTGTCAAAATCAATAACGTTTTCTGGTTCTTTTCCGACTTGAACTAAGGGTTCAGATATAGTTTCGAATTCAAAATTACTTCTTTTGCCACCTTTCCACTATCTTTAATATTCAACACCGAAAAAAGTTTTGTGGGTACCTGCCTTGGAAACATTTTCTATCTTAATAATACTTTGTTGGACCTTGTCTTACTTTTATTACAGCTGCACATCGGCGAGACATTTATCAAATAGGTTTTTCCATGAGCATGCAGATGTGGTGTTCCAGGTTCGGATAAGTTCATTTTTAAGAATTTCAATTGACTCTGGACACTTCTTCGCAATCTTGAGTTTCATTATTGACCAGATATTCTCAATTGGATGGCGATCTGAACTGTAGGGAGGCCAACTCAATGCATCGACATTATTTTCTTAGAAGTACTTAGAAGATAGAAAAAAAAAATGCAAATATTATTTTTTGTCATAAAATATCTAGCATGATATTTATCTACCATATTTGAAAAGGAAAGTTCATACTTACAATTTTGGCAGCAGCAAGGAGCATTGGCGTGATGAAAAACCCCAGTGACTTTCGACTCAACCATTCCACCTTTTTTTTATATCCAGAAAAGCATCCCCAGACTATCAAACCCTCAGTTTAGGGGAGCATCCGTAAGATGCATTCAGAACTCAGTCTTTCCTTTAGTTCTCTTTGGGCAAGAATCCTCCCATCTCCAACATGCAGCTTAAATTTTGAATCGGTTTTGAGTCTAATCAAGATGCTCCTGAGTTCAGAGCAATAGTTTTTCTCTGAGTCGTATTGAACGATCTGGCTTCAGTACTGGCTTGAGTTCTCTATGTCAAGCTTTCACGAGCCGTTTCCTCACTGCGTTTGACGAAAATATTTTTCCTGGAGCTCAACACAGATTGTTTTAAAAAAACGATCTTCCATTGGGGTCGTCTATTTAGCCTCCTTGAACTCTTTCTGCTTAAAGTCCCGGTCGGACGATATTTTTTTGAATTTCATGCCACAGTTTATTGAGCAGCATTTTATCTTTTAAGAATTTCACGTGTTGTCAATTTGAGAGGTGACAGATACAAAATATTTGCTTTTCCCTCCGAACTGATTTTTCCCATTTTTTCGGGCTGCTATCACGAGCTAAATGCACCTCTTATTCA
The DNA here is from genome assembly GCA_963555765.1 of Orthonevra nobilis. Classification (NCBI taxonomy): domain Eukaryota; kingdom Metazoa; phylum Arthropoda; class Insecta; order Diptera; family Syrphidae; genus Orthonevra; species Orthonevra nobilis. Next base: position 55,572,940 of record OY743224.1, read on the forward strand.
TAACAATATCGACTTTTGTGTCGATAACGACATTTTTCTGCCTAGTGCAAAAAGCATCGTAGCTCTGATGAATGGCAAGAACTGCGCCCGAAAAAGGTAAATGCAGGAACGGCACTGTAAATAACCAGGATTTTGCGATAGATTTCCTTGCGATGGACGAGACCATGTCTGGGAAGGTGATCCAAAGTTCATCCTGAACCTGCTCGACAGAGTTTAAAATTGACTCAAAGGAAACAAGTGTTTGTGTAGTCAATCGACTCACTTCATCACTGACTTCATCATAGACAAGAAAGTTTAAAATAAAAGGTGAATGGGGTACCGAGATTTTTTTTACATCATTTAAATACTAAAGTTTTGCGTAGTATGTAGTATGCAACCCTTCGTTCTCGCTTTCATTTATCATAAAGAGTACTCCAGGAAATTAGCCAGTTACATTCCATCTCCTCGTCAATTTCACCGGAATACTCGGCTTGTCAGGAATGCTCATCAGTTCTCCACTTAGACAAAATTCAATCGTACAGTCAAACTAAGCGGTTCGTTTGTTAGCCGCACAACTAGAATATGGAACGCTCTTCCACACAAATTATTCCTACGAGAGCTTTCTACAGATTTGTATGCATTTGGAAACTTATATCTGTTCTTGAGAATATAAAAAGATGCCTCTTACTTACTTACTTAAGATGGCGCTTCAGTCCGGAGTGGACCTCGGCCTCAACCAATAAGCGTCTCCAGTCAGCTCGGTCTTTTGCTAGCTGCCTCCAGTTTCGCACGCTAAGTTGGTTGATCCCTTTCCACTTGCACCTGAGTTGCGGTCTTCCTCTGCTGCGCCGTTCCTTGGGGGTGCATTGGTTTCCATCCGCTCTACATGACCTAGCCATCTCAATCGTTAGCCATCAATCTTTAAATACGAGTCGATGTCGCTGAACAGCTCGTATATGCAAACAGGACCGAAGATCACCCGAAGAATTTTCCTCTCGAAGCAGCCAAGAGCAGCTTCGTCCACTTTCGACAAAGTTCTTGCCTCCGCGCCGTATACCAGGACTGGGACGATTAAGGTCTTATATAGTTTTACCTTGGTTGTTCGAGAGAGGGCTTTGTTTATCAATTGCTTTCTCAGCCCATAGAAGCAACGATTGCCAAGAGTAATTCTTCGTCTGATTTCAGCGCTGGTGTCGTTGTCTGAATTGATAGCGGTGCCTAGGTAGACAAAGTCTTTGACAACCTCAAAGTTATAGCTGTCTACTTTGGCGTTCTGTCCGAGACGTCGTTGTTGGGAGTCCTTTCTCGTTGTCTTGCCCTCATTTATCGTCAAACTCACCTTCGCGGCCTCCGTCGCTATACTTACAAACGTTCCATTGACATTACGCTGCGTTCTTCCAATAATATCAATATCGTCGGTATATGCGATTAGTTGGACGGACGTCTGAAAGATTGAACCTTTGGTTTGGCGTGCGAGTTTTGAACAATTTTTTCAAGAACGATGTTGAAGAAGTCCCATGACAGCGCGTCGCCTTGTCTGAATCCTTTTTTGACATCAAAAGTCTCGGTTAGGTCTTTACCGACCTTGATGGAGCAGCGTGTGCTCTCCATCGTTATCCTACGCAAACGGACGAGTTTGGTAGGGATGTCAAAACTAGACATTGCTCTGTATAGCTCGTCTCTATAAATGCTGTCATACGCGGCCTTGAAATCGATGAACAGGTGGTGGGTATCGATCTGAACGACACAAATTGGCCAGAATGGATTTCGCAAAAAAATACATGTCATGGACTGAAGAATGCAAAAATGTTTTGTTTAGCGATGAAAATAAATTCAATCTGGATTGACCCGATGGATTTTCAATGTATTGGCATGATCTAACAATGAAGGACGAAGTAAAGTTTAGCCGCAAATTTGGGGGCGGAAGTGTCATGATTTGGGCTGGTTTTTATGCTGCTGGTAAGACCAAAATTAACCTCTAGCAATACATTGAGCTTCTGGAGGACGTAATGGTGGAAAAAGCTGAAGAGTTTTGTGGTGATAACTTTGTGTTCCAGCAAGATAATGCTGCCGTTCACTCCGCAAAAATAGTAAATAAATAGTAAATACTCAAGCTGGTTTTCTATAAAAAAAAATATTGAGATTTTGGATTGGCCGGCAAGAAGTCCCGATCTCAATTCCATAGAAAACTGGGGGGAATATTATCACACTTGGTATTGAATTGTCTTGGAACTCAATAACAAATGCTACTCTCCAAAATTAAAGCAATACCATGCGAAATAGAATATTTGAGACAATAACGAAGAAAGAAGGAACTACCAATTATTGAAATTATTGCTTTAATAAATATGGTATTCAAGACCGGTCTTTTTATAAGAATTTCGCTCAATGTATCTCATGTGGAAAAGTATTGTATTTTCGAGCTCGCACGTTATTGTACAAAAGTTTAAATTCCGAATTTCGGCATTCCATCTTAGAAAAACTATTGCATGCTTCGGGTCTGTCTGGGATTGCGAACGCCATCGTGGACCTTGTGAGAAATGACCTCGAGACGGGCTTATTTTATCCAAACCTAGAATATTTCAGAAATACAAAGGGAAAAGAACACCTTCAATCTGAGGAATTTCTGTATCTGGACGAACATGCCTACTTATCAGGCTCGAACAATGCTCATATTTATCATGTTGCTAGAAAGGCTTACAAAAGGGTACGCTTTGTGCCAACGCTTTCAGATGGTTTAAAAATTCCAAGATTAAATAAAAACAAATGTCATAAATTTGATCGAAGCTGCAGTTAAGGTTTAATTTTGTTTGTAGACATACGAGTGTTTCATGGAAAGGAAGAAAGAAAACTAGTCTCTCTAAACGATAAATGATTTTACTGACTTAAATCTTTAAATGTCATCGAAGTAAAGAACCTGTGGAAACAGTCGCATAAGTAATGTAACCTTATTTTTTATTATTTCAAAGTTACACACTTGCTTTGTACCTTCAAGTAATGGACTGTTAATCCATCAAAGCATAATGTCCACATGTTATTATCAATAATTTCAAAATGTCTCACAAGTGAGTTGGAAACCATCAACATTTTTAACAACGTTCTTGTCCGTCCACTATATTATTGTGCACGTGCCTGGTTAACATTTTTATACTCGATACGAGATTTAACATGACCTTAAACCTGCTCCAGTCGTTGGTCGCTTGAATGGCAAAATGAGCTGAGCTATCAACATAACTAATGGCCCTAAATCATGTTAGCCCAACCTTGGTTTTGATACGTACCCACTTCCCCTCCTTAGAATGTAGGATTCCTAATTAAAAAGTTACACTCTTGCCTTTCAGGCTTCTCTCAGAGTTTATGGTAGCACTTAAACGTCTATGTTCTTATGGCAGACGGAAGTGTGCAATTTGGTTGGTTAAGTACCGCAGAAATTCCAGAGTGTGAGGTTTCATAAAAATTAAATGGATCTATTATTAAATTTTAACATCACTCTGGTTGCTATGTAACATGAGATAACCCTAAATGTTACATATCTATAAGCGTGTTCTTTTTTTTTTTTGAGTACCACGCATTTATGCCTTTAATTGAGTGGACAGGGGGAATTCAGGACTTTGAAGGTAAAGGCTGTGCGTCATGTCGTTAAAGTAATTTTGTTGACTGGAAAATAATGTCTCGCAGCAGAGGTTTTATCAGTCCTTAAACGAGATGTGGAGAGGAGTGATTTAGAAAAATAGGAAGTATGAGTATTAAATCAATTTGCTTCCATGTTTTGGATGTTTGGTACACTTCAACGAACTTGTTGTCTCTTATGCACGAATGAAGTTCATGGCTTTTTTGTAGTCCTCAGTGAGTATAAAGTTGCAAATGAGTCAATCTCACAAGCAACTTGTATCAACTGCTTTTATACACTTAAACATGTTAAGCACGCTGCAATGGTCCATTGGTCTCATTTTCTGCACCAGTTTGACCATATACGGATGAAGGTCTTTCGTCAAAATATCCAGCGTATTGGGCAGCCGAACGCAAAAAAGAAACGTTCCCAAATAAATCTAGTTCATGTGTCTTAAACACTTCGATAAGAGTAAGCTTTCACAGAGATATTTAAAGCTTTATTTCTGTTAACAAGTCACTACAATTTAGGAAAAAAGATGACAAGAGAAATATGATTGGAAAAAAAGTTTTCAAATCCTTAGGTTTCGGTTGAGGTTTAAGTCCCACTCTTCTTGTGAGTATTTCCCAAGTTTTTATGCGTTTGATGATGGAGTTCTACCAACAAACCAGCCTTTTCCATGGTATTATGTACCGTTGGCTAAAAACACATCTTAAAGACTGCACGCAGCTAGTTCCACGACGTTTGTAGCTGTCTTATATTTGCACATAAATTTTGGTGCTCCAACCTGAGAACGACGCTTGCCCATTTCTGGTAGTTTCGAATTAAATTAAACTGATTGTTTAACATTTTCAAACCTGTGGACTGCTCGTGATTTTTCAAACCGTGGAAATTCAATTAGAAACGGTCTGTTAGCATACAAAATGCTCCACTTCGCTAATGAATGTGAGAATGTCTTGAGTAGGTTCTTAGTTGAACATCGGGTGAAAAAAAGAGCTGAAAATATTTGACGTTTTGTTTCTGGAAAATGTTATTTGTTCGGTGTCGTGGGAAGTCAATATGATCAAGCCTCATATCTTCTGTGACAGCTTAATTCGGAGCCAGTCACATCATGCCGAGTAAAGTACAATCTTTTTAAAGAACCACTTATATGAATTTCATCTACGTTACTGAAAAATCGTGCCCATTTCGCACAGCGAAAAACACAAACGTAGAAATTCGCTTCGTCATGCCAAACAGAACTGCCCCAAAAGCTTTCTCATGGCTATTTTGATTCCGGGGATTGTCATTCACTTGTTTGAAGTGGGACTATGAAAACTCCAGATTCGAACTCGGGACATCACGCTGAGTTGCCCCAAACATTAACCACTGGGCCACGGTAACTCAACGACGAACAGCGCTTGGATATCACATTTAGGCAGATTTTGTAGTGGGATGAACCTTTGAAGCACCAAAAGTATAAAGACAAAAAAGTGTTAATACAAGTGTCGAAACTGATGCAACTCCGAGTATTTTCAGAAGGCATGCAAGTAGCCTTTGTAGATAAAAATTTAACAGAAGAAATTGAAGCCTCCATTGTAAGTTAAAAGACCGATTGGTCCTTGCTTCAAAATTTGGCCAATAAAATTCCACAATAAATATCGTCGAGGAACTTAAGCATCCTAGAGTTTGGTTTTATAGTTATTTGGGCAAGAAGAACTATTGGACCGATTTCTTTTTTTGAATTAGCGTCAATAATAATTTCAACGTGAGTAAATAATTATAAGGATTGACGCAATAAGGCGTATTATTGGGGTAGCGTTGTAGCTATGGAAGAAGTTTATTTCAATTTTGGACTTGAGTACTGATATACTATAGGTCATCGAAAACGTGTGGTGAACATTTGGTCAATGATATCATCAAGCGTAATAGCTTGTTATCTGACATTGTGATTCAGCTTTTAACTTTTAATTAAATATCGTCAATCCACAATTCAATCCATCACAGTGTCGCTTATCGCAGGACAAACCTGAGGGCTGAGGGCTGATTCAAAGAAATTCTATAGCTCCAACCAAACCACTGAGCAAACGAATGTATGCGCAGAGAGATGATTCAAGAGAACGAAAATATTGCATAAGAAATTTAAGAAAATGACGTTCATTTCTTAAATTATCCAATTTGTTTTTCTTTTTAATTAAAATGCTATTGCATTTGTTAGTTTAATTTCTGTTATTGGATTTTGAAAAATTTCAAAACACTATTGATAAATTATTTATGCTTGCAATGCGATGTAGTCAAAAATGTATGACCACCTGTGACCCGGGACGTGATTAATAAAGAGTTGAGGGATATTATTTGTTTCTGTGTTTTTATGGTTTAATAATTTTAGGTAAAGCACCAACCACCTGCGGGCGAAGTTTTTGTACTTAATTTAATTTCTTTGTTATTTGTTAAGTATTTTTTTTTTTTACCTGTGAGATTTTGTAACAAGATCAATGGATAAGAATTATTTGAGAATTAATATGAAAAGTGACTTAAGTTTTTAAGATTGAAATTTTTACATCAGAGTTTTAAGAAAACAACAGCAGTGATAGAACGACATTGAAAGGAAATACTTATAAGATATTTTCATGTTTCTATTAATAAAAGGAAAAACAATTGCAAACCAGATGCGTTAAATTAAAATTAAAATAATTAACCAAAAATTGAAAGAAGGCAAAAGTTTATGTTTCGATTATTCTGCGAGTTACGCAATCTCGCTGGAATTTCGGACCGTTCGATAAGATAACCAGTAGCAAGAGTACTCAAAGATCTTGACATCCATAAATCCGCTGGTCCAGATGGTATTCCCCCCATTCTTCTGAAGAGGTGTTCTTCCACGTTGGCAAAACCATTGCGTAAGCTTTTTCATCTGTCCTACTCTTCTGGTCTCTTCCCGAGTAGATGGAAAACAGCATTTGTACAACCTGTCCCTAAAAAAGGTGAATCTTCTTCTCCCTCCAACTATCGACCCATTGCACTAACGTCCCTGTTTTCCAAGGTCATGGAAACGCTGATAAACCTTCAGCTAATGAAATATCTCGAAACACGAAAACTCCTCAATGACCGGCAGTACGGTTTTCGTAGCAAAAGATCCACTGGTGAGTTGATGGTTTATCTCACCGAAAAGTGGAACAACTCTCTACATCTTTCTGGTGAAAGCAAGATTGTTGCGCTTGATATTTCTAAAGCATTTGACAGAGTTTGGCACCAGGCTCTTTTGTCGAAAATGCTTGCATTTGGTATCGACGAATCTCTTATTCAATGGATTAGAAACTTTCTTTCGGGCCGTTCAATTCAAGTTGTATTGGACGGTGCCAAGTCTGATATCCACATATAAATGCTGGTGTTCCCCAGGGCTCCGTTTTGTCACCGACTCTCTTTTTAATCTTCATTAACGATCTTCTGTCTGCTACATCTAATCCAATACACTCATTCGCTGATGATAGTACTCTCAGTTTTTCATATACGTTTTCAAATTCCCGTCCCTCATCTTCGGCCGTGGAAATGGAACGGCAGCGTATGATTAACTCATTAAATTCCGATATTAACAGCATACTATCATGGGGCTCTACGAACAGAGTGGAATTAAATGCCTCCAAAACTCAATGCTGTCTTCTGTCACTAAAGCGAAACGAAAACCCTCGACCATTATGCATGAATGGCATATGCATTACTGAAGCCGAAAAACTTTCAGTACTTGGTATGTGTATCAATAAGAACCTCGGTAGGAATGATCACATAACCGTTGTCGCCAAAAATGCTGTGAAATGTTTAGGTTTCCTGAAGCGGTGCAAGAAATACTTTACCCCATCTGACCTGGCTGCCATATATAAAGCGTACATTCGCCCCAAACTGGAATACAACTCCCAATTATGGGCAGGCGCTCCAAAGACCATCTTGAGCCTGCTTGATAGAATTCAAAATCGGGCAATAAAACTCATAGGGGACAAAAAAGTTACAAAGTCAATTGACTCTCTGCACCACCGTCGTAACGTCTCCTGTCTAACACTGTTTTATCGCTTCTACCATAAGCAGTGCTCTAGCGAATTAGCCAGCTGCATTCCACCCTCCTATCACTTTCACCGTAACACCCGTCTCGCCAGGAATGCTCATCAGTTCACCCTCAAGCCCAACTTCGGTCGTACAGTCAAGTATAGAGACTCGTTTATTAGCCGCACAACACGAATGTGGAACGCTCTACCACGCTCGGTATTTCCCACTCATTACAATCTGCAGAAATTCAAAAACAATGTGCATCAGTATTTATCCCTATTTCCTCCCTGATCCCTTCCACTCGCGTTATGTATTTACATTTTAAGGGTAGTCATAACCCCTTGTACGCGTGTGTTCTTTAAACAAAAAAAAAAAAAAAACGAGGAGACAGGTGCTGTAGTCCTTCGAATCCGGATATCATTGTACGTTTTGACTCTTTCGAACGTCCTGCAAAAGTAGTGATTATTTAACAGACTGGCTTCGCATATAACAAGCAGATTGTGACCAACACAATTGTCTATCTGATCGAACTATATGCTCTGCGACTGGCTCTGTTTTAAGGCTCATCTACAATCGAAATGTATCCTCTACCAAAAAAATATTACTGCTTATAGTGAAAGTATTTAAGACAATCCAGTTCTATCGATTTCACAGCATTTGAGGTTGTCTAGCGTTCGTTTTGGCGATCGTGTATATACACGCAAACTGTAAAATTTTAACGCCTTGACAACGAATATTTGTCTAGTTTATGTGCTTAGCCACTACCTTTCCATTGGATCTACTTAAAGCTCTCAGACTCGGATCCTAGAGTGAGTCCTGTAATTTTATTTGCCAGTACATCGACGATATAAAATGGCAAAGAAAATACTGCGAACTGAGTGAATGCAAATAATTCAATTGAATAGTCTTTGGTATGGCCATCAGAGCCGCCTTCGAATTTTCTTTGATTCCTTTAAAATCATATATAGTGCTCTTGAGAGCGTAGCTTTTACAAATATTAAACTGTGACTCTAAAATGACAAATGTGTCACCCCGAATCAGGTGACTGATAGCGTCACACGGTTATAATTCTTGAAGCATTTTGATCAAAGCAGTGTACAATCATTTGCCCTTCTGTTGAAAATTGTATAAATTAATACTACCAAACGTCAAAGGCCTGTTTCACGGCCAAATGAACAAGGAATCATCCGTCACTCAACCACTTGGAAAAAACAAAAAAAAACAAAATATACGATATACTTGTATCCTCGTGCACTTCCACTTGGTTGCGTAAATGCTCATTGAGTTAATTTAATTTCTTATTTCAACTTGATTCGGAAATTGAGGTTCATGATGGGCGCGTATTCAATCAAATGAAACAAAATAAGGAAGCCGTATTATGCTATTAACATTCGATGTAATAGCATTGTCCACAACAAGGATGCGTGTGTATATGGTAGTTTTGCTTGCTCAAGTATTATATTTCCCCCAGAGTCTGCTTTCTGTGAAAAAAGTTCGCCACTTAATTATTGTTGTTATTTCTTTGGAAAAGTCGAAAACTCTTGGCGAATTGATTTTCGAGTAAGTCTCTTTTTTCTGTCCCTGGTACGAGGGCTTCATTCCATTGTTCAATTTTCACACAAAGTATTGGTTTTCTGTTTCAGGATGAGTATATTTTTTACCCTTTTCAAAATGATATCAAACCTCGAGACCTAAACAAACACCGAGTTTTGAATATTATCCGTCGTTCGTTCTTCGATGCCAATTAGTTCTCTATTAAAAAAGAAGAAGGTCAATACCCAAAGGCAACGTTAAACAACGTCAAAACAACGTCAACCATACTCACCCTCGATACAATGCAAAGTACACAAGACTCGAAAAAAGGTGAGTGATTTTAATGTTTACGAAGGATTTTAATGCTCCAGAGCAAGACGTAGGCACATTGGGAATGTGTGTGGCAAGGTGCTCATCCAAAAGCAAATATGCTCCGATAGGAATTTATTACTTCTCACGTTTCTGTGGCAAGGTTCTTTATTGTAAAGCAGATATTTACTACAAATATGCTAACAAATGGGGATTCTCTGAGGTGTGTTCTATTCCATTGACATAAAAACAAATATTAAATGCCAGCATTTTTATTATATACATTTTTAATTTAACAACTTTTGTAAAATGATATTGTTGTCGGGCAAATGCTGGATGGTTTTCGAATTCCGCATATTGAAATTTAATTCAAGCTTGTGTGGCGAGATGGGTTTTACCTTATGTGGACCTTTTATGAATAAAAAATACATACAACTTGACTCAGTTAAATATTGCTTCTTAGTTGTAATTCAGTAGAGAGGGTGAAAGTGATGCTAAAAAACTTGAACAAATGCTTTTTGTCTTTACCCTACTTCGCTCTACTTTGACTTTAAAAAACTGCAACCTTGTCGCGGAAATAGCGGGAAAACAGCTTAAGTTGCGATGTCCTTGAGTCTATAAATCTTTAATTGGGGGGAGCACATGTGAGCTAGTATGGGGGCTTGAAATATCCTTTTTGATTCCCAATACTAAGCCACATTTAATAAGGTCTCGACAGAAGTTCTTTGTTAAATTGATCATAGGTTCAATTGCTTCATTCCATGCACAGAGGTGACATCGCGTTTGAAAATTAAGGCAGCCTCTTTAAAAGTCCTTGGAGGCGATGTATGGCGGTCTATTGGCAAGGATGAAACGCGCCGTCAACACATCGGCTTGGGTACGAATCTTTTCTTCACTTCAAGCCAGGAAGCTAGTTCTAGTTCTTTAATTTATTGAAAAGCAAATGAGACGATCGTCTGTAAGGACCCATGATCTGTTTTTATGATCACATTTGACTTCACAGTGGTATTTGCAGTTATCTGTTCCTTTGCTCTGATTATAGAATAAACGCAGCAAATAAATAAGTTTTATTTTTAACAAGAAGCCATTTTTAACAATTATGCCATTAGGCATATTGGCACCCAAAAAGGTGCTTAAATCATCCATATACTGAAAAACGGTACCAATAAAAGTTCTTTCAAATTCAGTCCAATAGCAATTTTACTTTAGTTGTTCAGGGTCTTCAAAAGGTTGACCTCGTAACATGCAACTTAACGCCCAAACAATCACTCATACGATCTTAGAGAAGCCGAAGACAGAGCTTTTAAACTTGAAATTGTAAGCATACTACGTTTCTAATGTTCTTAGATTTATCAAAGTCTTTTGACATAGTTAGTTTGACTCAGCTAAGACGAGTATTTAATTTTTCTGAATCTTTGGCGAATCTGTATATTTTGAATAGAATGCAACAGAATTTGATCGCTGGGACAACCTGGTCACTGTTGACTGACGTAGATTGCGGGGTACCACTGGGATCTATTCTTGGGCCTGTTCTCTTCGCAATGTAACAAAAGCACTCAACTTGGCTTTTTAACAATATCGCTCGATATATGAAAGTATAATTAACTAAAAGAATAGTGATCATATCATTACCATTTTAAAACAGATAGTCGTGTGCTCTTCTGACAATCTTTTAATAAATACATCGTGGTTAACTACCTCTGAGTTAACGAAATCTCTTGATGGTGTTTTGAACTTCAGAAGTTAAAAATATTTATGGAAATATTTCTGAGAGGGCTTATCTTCGAAAATCGAGAAAACAGAAGGCATATCCTTAAATGCAAATGAAACACACACACCATGTTGAAGGAAACATTGGAGGACTCAGCTCCTCCACTTTCTTCTACAGTCGCAAGCTGCTGCATCATCTACAGAAGACGAGCATCGAGAAAAGCGTGAAGAAATTTAGACGATGCCACAAGATTTTCGGTGGCATTCACAGGAACCTTTATAACGAGCTTCATATGAATAAGGTCGACACGTTAGGTACCCTTTATGTTAACCGTTGAGAAGAAATACAAAATTTAAAGAGCAAGTCTTGATTGCTACTAAGCTAATGCGGCCAGATTTTTGAGTTGACATAATAATGGAATAGACCACAGATCCATCGCTCTTATCCGGAGATGAAACAACAGTCTGTGTCGTACCTTTTAAAAATGCATATTGCACAAATAAAGCAGAAGGTTTTTTTGAAGAAACTTTGTAATCAGATTTATTTTGATTTCAATTGGAGTCCGAAAAGCGACAAAGAATTTGATATCTACTTTTTTGCATTTACTCAATTCGCAGTATTTTATTCGTAATCGGTTGATATACCTGCAAGAGTACTTTTCTGGTTAATGGCAGGTTTCGGCATCACTCTGTTGGTATGCCCTTACAGAAGAGCGAAACACCTACACAAATCATGATTTGGAACTCGAACATGACAAGTCGCAAAAGTACTATCGCTGGTTGACCATTCCAGTGGTAAATGGTAATTGTACCAGTTTCGTAAACTAGGCTCTTTTTTCAACTTCATCTACCACAAGAATCAACTTCAAAACATTTCCTTGATAATCAAAATAGGAAAGGAGACCGATATTTATAAAAATCGAAATCATTCATTAGCATACGAGAACTCGCTGCATTGCTGCACCAGTGATTCTTTCTTCCATGGGTGAAGATTGACCTACAAATCACGAAAACAGGCGCACACTATTCAAGGCCAAATTAAAAAAAAATGTCTGATTCCTTTCTTAACGTGTCCTTCAACATGATTCCATAGAATATTGCGACTTATACATATGCTTCTTATAAGGCCGTTTCCATGAACTTACACGAACAGATGCATTCGCGTTACATGCTTTATCCCCATAAGACCAATGCTTAGGCACATATTTCATAGAAATAAATTTCGAGGGTCATGTGTAACATACTCGTACATGCCCGTTTCCGTACACGTTTATCCTTCCACTTCATATTTAATGACGCGAAACGTATTAAGCACTTGCACTTGGACTGGCGACCATCCATGAAAGCATTTCCGCTTTGAATATGCGTGTATTTCGGGTTCACTTCAATGATATGTTAAAATAAACATGAACCTGAATAAGTGTTTCATAACACGGAACGAGCAAGCGAATCCCGGAAATTATCATATGTTGTTATTTATGTTTTAATGAGTGTCGGTTGCGAGCTATGACGGTCAGAAGTTGCAATTACAAATCCAAAAAAGTATGATGATTTTTATTTTAAGAAAATTTCCCTGTTCCTTTGATACGATAATATTAACTTCCTGATACTTGGAAGGAAGCAAATATAAATATGAAAATTTCGTTCCATATTACAACTCTCCAACATTGGAAAACTCTGAATGAGTTTCGGCAGATCATTTGAACTGATTTCCTGAAGAAACAAACATTGTCCCAAACAATCGATTCGGTTTCGAAAAGGGTAGTAAAACAAGGGCAACAAGGTTAAACTTAAAGAATTATAAAATTGCATTGTTAGCCTCGATACGGTATGGTATGATTGACTTTAATATTCCTATAATCCCATCCTTTCTAGGTTATAAAAATTAAGTATATCTTCCTTACTAGTCGTACTACGTCAATATTCCACAAAGATCAATCCTTGGACCATCCTTATATAATATATACCCACAGGATTTTCCTCTGTTTGTATCCAAGTTTAGAAAAAAATGGTTCAATTCACCATGCTAATGTGCGATACAAAAATAAAACTTTAACCAAGTCAAGGGCGCCTGGAATGACACATTACCGCCCATTGCACATTGAAAAATTCTAATCGACAAGGTTAAAAATCTTTTGTTGAGTTAATCATATCTTAACAGTGTTAACGTACGATATGTTAGCAAATAACTTGACCATAACCGTCAGTTTTATCAGTAACCTAATTTTGATAATAATATTTACAAACACTCGCTCAGTGCACCTCAACGACGAGTTCCGCAAGCGATAAGCAATGAATTCTTGAACTTGTGATTATTAATTGTGTATTTGCCGGTAAAACGTAAATAATACATTTTTGTTTGCACGCTTTCTAATAGGACTACCGGTTTTTTTTTCAAAAATCAATGCGTTATTGAGGAAAAATAGATATAAATTCAATATTCAAAGTATTGCCCATCGCTAGCCACACATTTTTCTGGCAATTCATGGGTACCCGTTCTGAAAAATTCGACCGGTTTGGCCGCAATCCACGAATCGATCCATTTTTTGACATCATCGTAATGACGGAAGTGCTGGTCAGCCAGGCCATGTTGCATCGATCGGAAGAGATAGTAATCGGATGGCGCAAGGTCTGGACTATATGACGGGTGGGTTAGGACATCCCATTTGAGCGTTTCAAGGTAAGTTTTGACGACATTTGCAACAGGTGCCCGAGCATTGTCATGTTGCAAAATAACTTTATCGTGTCTTGCGACCGTTTCCGGCCGGTTTTCCTTCAGTGCTCGACTCAAACGCATCAATTGTCGTCGGTAGACCTCGTCTGTGATTGTTTCATTCGGTTTTAGCAGCTCATAATACACAACACCCTTCTGGTCCCACCAAATGCACAGCATAACCTTCAGGCCATGAATATTCTGAACGGCCGCCGATGATGAGGCATGTCCGGGGTGTATCCATACGTTGCCCGACGTTTTGGATTGTCGTAATGTACCCATTTTTCATCACCAGTGACGATTCGATGCAAAAAAGACTTCTTTTTGTGGCGTTCAAGCAGCATTTCGGACATGCAAAATCGGCGTTCGACGTCTCGTGGCTTCAATTCATACGGCACTCAATGCCCTACCTTCCGGATCATTCCCATTGCTTTCAAACGATCGGAAATGTTTTGCTGAGCGACGCCAAGTGATTTTGCAAGTTTGTGACGGATCTTGATCGAGCAATGCCTCCAATTCATGGTCTTCAAACTCTTTCACCTGGCCGGGGCCAGGTCTTCGGTGTCGAAATCATCATCTTTGAACCGCTTACACCACCACTGACACATTCTAACGTCTATAGTATAGCCCGGGTAAGCTTCGGTAAGCAATTCATGCGCTTCGGTTGCTTTTTTCTTTAAATGAAAGAAGCATATTAAAACTACCCGCAAATTTTGTTTTGATGGCACGAATGTAGACATTTTACGGCTTTACAAAAACTTGTGTGTTTTCACTAATGACCAATAACCTAGACTGAAATAATTAGACAATGACATGAAGTTTCTGATGTGACAGCTGTCATGGTCAAAATTCACCTCAGAGTTATAGATATGAAGTTGTCTGCAATAACGACATTTTCAACCGGTAGTCCTATTACACTGTGAATCGTGGAGGAGTATTTCTTCGAGATTTTTCTGTCTTGAACAATACAATAACATAACTTTCACACTGCTGCCAAACTCTATTTGTTACTTCGCGATTCAGCTGTTTTAAGCCGTTTCCGAATTCGCAAACTTCTTCCCTCACCGGCAACTTCAATATGCTCCGGCAATATCTTCACGGCCTTGGAGGTATATTAATCAGCGTTAGGAAGAAATCAAGAATGCGATCAAGTGGACGAAAAATGAAAACTAAAACCAAATTAGCAATATAGAAAATGTGGGTCCTTAAAGTGATCGCCTTAAGTGTAGCATTATCATTAATCATTAAAATACATCAAAATGTCCCTGAACTTTTTGCATACCTACAGATGTGTTCAATCAAATAGCAATGCATTCACAAATAATAAAATGGAATGAGTTTTGAAAATTTACCTCATTTATTTGCCAAAAATGTATTCTTGTTATTTTGGTTACTAAACCAATTCAAAAATTATATTTTTAAAATTGTATTTCATTTGAAATAAAAGTAGAAGATGTTTGAGATAACTATTTTGTATATAAACTATTTTTTATAACAGCCTTGCCACGTGGCTTAGAAGTTTTAAGATTCTGACATCTTTCCCGTGGAATAACCCGCCACGCTTTTTTTTACCTTTAAAACTTTTACTCAAAAGATTTTCAAACGGATTTAAATCCAGAGATTGAGTTGAACACTTAAGAAGCATTTCCTCTTCAGCATACGCCAGCAGAGAATTTCGAAGAATATCCAAGTAGATAAATTGAATCAAAAAACTAAGCAATTGAATTGTCTACACTGCTGATTTAGACGTCTCAAAGTTCGATCATTTTATTATATTCGAAAAGTGATCACTTGTTTTATTATTTTTTCGTCGATTTGTTTTAATAACAAGGTTAATAGAACTATAATTATAAGTTGGATCTCAGAGATTTTTAAGAAGCGTTGCTTTTCATCGAACACAGCTGTACATATCGCTTATTTACTTGTAGACTGTCATAATATGAAATGGAAAAGTACATATAATAGTGTAAAACATAAACATATCATATATAACATTTTTACACAATATGTAGCGTATATTTCTGCAATATAAACTAAAAAGTCGCGTTTTTTGAGTTGTGACAGTCTTCAAGTAAATGAATTATATCAGGTTGGCAACTAAGTTATTGCGGATTTTTTTAGAAAATAAAAGACAATTTTTTCATGGAACGAAATAAATTTATTTCATAATTCCACGTTCATAAAAACAACCAGGCACGATTTGACATCATCATTATTATTGAAATTTTTACCATTCAAGGAGTCCTGTTGAAGTACCAACTATCAAATGAAAAAATGTGTTTGACATTTCGATTACGTCAGCAAACCTAAAAATTCAACTTAAGCCATCTATGAGTGAAATCCGCAATTACCTAGTTGCTAACCCAATATAAATATGGATGAAAAAACTATTAAAATATAGAAAAAAGTGTTCGATTTTTAATATTTAAATTCAGAACTTCATAAAAACAAATTACCGGGTCGGATACTGAATCAAAGTGACTCCGTACTTACCGAAATGAACTCGAAAAAAAAAATCTTATTAAAAAAATTGCTATAGCAAATTGAAGTTTATAATTTCACAGTTTTTTGAACAAAAATCAGTTGAATTATATGCACTTACCTAAGATAAAATCCTTTTTTAAAAAAATAAGAAATACTGCTTCCGAAATGTTTTTTGGTTTCGAAGTTTATCCGTGTATCTTCAAACTATATGCTCTAAAATTTTTGAAACTGTCAAGTTTTTTAAATGATTCCTACAAGAGTTAAAGCAAACAAAAATAAAAACTTCTTAAATTTCTTGAGCCCACAAAAGGGTTACTTTTACATTCAAAGCAAACTCTGTCGGTCTCTGTCTTTTACATTCTCAATATTTTTATGATGGAATTTCTCCGTGATTCTATTACATTACAAAACAACGCATCCCTTTCTGTGAATACGATATTCGTTTAATCACTAAAACCGGATATAAACAGTAACTCCATTTGAAGCTGAAAAAAATAATAGGGACACTTGAAATATGTTCAGTTTATTCAAATGCTACTTGCATAATGTGAACTTTATCTGCTTTTTTAATATAAAGTTTCCCTTACGTTGTTTTTCAGCACAGCAAGACATCTCCGTGGCAAAGATACGACTAGCTCTCGACATGCTGAAATTTGAATAAAATTCCATGTTTTTTGCACAACCTGCCACAAATGATAATTTTAGTCTTTGAAACTTCCCCTTTCAAGTCTCCCCAAAGATGTTCGATTGAATTTAAGTCTGGTGACTACGACGGCCAATTCATAACCTAAATACCATTTGTTTGGATCGAGGTTTTTACAAGCTTTGAACAGTGCTTTTGGTCGTTATCTTGCTGATATCCCACTTTATTGGCATGTTATCCTTTGCATATTTTAGCATGGTGCTCAGCATTCCTAGTGCCTTTGATCCAAAAGAGAGGACATACGCCAAACTATGAAAGACAGCCCTTAATGCTGATGTTGCCTTCGCCTTGCTTGACTGTCCTTCTTGTGTACGAAGATGATAGAACGTCGCACATTCATTTTGCCATCAGATCTTAGTTTCGTCCGAACATACAAAATTATTCGAATTGGTGATGATGTTGGTTTTGTTGAGATGAGACACTTTTCTTGCTACTCTTCCGTGCAATCCGCATTCTATGAGCCTGTTCCTTATTGTCCGAGTACAGACTGGAGCATTTAGTACAGCTCTTATACGCTCGGAAGAAGCGAACGGAGAATGTCCTTAGCAACACTCGATCGAAAGCTGGTGTGATTTAAGTTGGTCTTACGCGGGGCCCTGGCTTTTTTGTGCTTGTATAGAGTTATGATCTATTGTTTTTGAGTATCCTTCAAATTCTGTTTTTTTTCGCACAGTAAGCCTCTTTTTGCGCAGCTTTTTAATTTCTAAACGCTCTTCAACGGAGCAATGTCTTTTTGTACCCACTTAGGAAAAAATTGTTGATCATAACAAATACATTTGACAGCTGTCCAAATTCTTTTTTCCAGTCTTAGCAGACGCTTTTAATATACCGCTTGTCTGTTAAAAAAAAGATCACAATCACAGGAAGGGGTGCGACATTGCGGATGTACAAGTGTTTGGCACCATACTGTATGAGCCTGTTTAGACGGTTACTTTTAAGTGTTCCATGACCATAGTTTGTGGATGAGAAGAGTGAGTGGAAAGGGAAAGCGGCAGTCGCCAAGAAAATAAAAAAATCGGGGTGAGCAGTCACGTTCCAAACCCGAAATGTTCCGTTTCTATTCCATTTTGTCATTATATTTCGATCGTGGAGTAGTAAGGGTTGGCGGGAGTGCGGGAGAACATCATAATTGGTTCGGTTATGAGGTCAGTTAAAATGTGTACTCGGATGAGTGAAGAAATAAATGCTCCATTTCACTCATTCCACGCTATTCTATGTCAAAGATGTGCATGCCGAAGTTATCGTCTAAACATAGTCTATAGGTTCTTTGATTTTTAAGTGAAAGGAATCTCAAGGAAAATAAAACAAATGCTTATTGCGTCGTCTTGTCCCAATAATTTTTGCCACCACTGCATTTACAGTATGTGACAAAACTAAAGCAACTTTTTGGGTACCGTAAGGTCACATTCCTTTAAGGAATTCTTTCTGTTTTTTGTTTATGTGCATCATTCATTTCACTCATCATCCCTTGTGAAGTGATAGCAGAAAGAGTTTAAGTTTAAGTTTGGATATTCTTGTTAAGGACAATGGCCAGGAACAAATTTGAAAATGAATTTAAAAATAAAATAATTGAAGATTTTCTTAATGGAATAAAACACATGCTTTAAATATTCCATGAAGAAATCGGCTTTATCTCGTTTAATGAAACGATATCAACAGAAAAAAAAACCGTAACAACACTTCATCTTGGCGGCAGACCCCGAAAAACAACTGCACGACAGAATCATAGTATAAAGGGTTTTTCAAGAGCGCTACAAACGTTTTTTTTAAATAAAACAAAAACAGTTTTGGATATCAATGAAATTCTTTATTCCTGTGAAAGAACGTTCGATGCCATTATGTATGGAACTCGATTTCTTTTGCATGGCTACCACAGGCACGCTTGCAGAAGTCCAGACGTTGAACCCAATTTTTGACGGTTTTCAAGCATAAATCGGCCGATACTGCTGCAATTTCACTTTCGATATTCGTACGAAGTTCGTCAATCGTCGCTGGCTTGTTGGCATAGACCATACACTTGACGTAACTCCACAGGAAATAGTCAAACGGCGTCAAATCGCACGACCCATGCGGCCAAGCGACTGGACCATTTCGTGAGATAACACGTTTTCCAAACTTGGTTTCCAATAAATTGATTGTGTGGCTTGTGGTGCCGTCCTGTTGGAACCACATGTCCTCCAAGTCCATATCATCCAATTGGGGCCAAAAATATTCGGTTTTCATTGATTGGAAGCGATCCACATTCACAGTAACGTGCTGGTCTTGATTACCACGGAAGAAGTACGGCCCAATGACGCCGCCAGGCCATAAACCACACCAAACCGTAATTTTTTCGGGATAACCAAACCGCATATTTTGTTTATTGACGGAGCCATTCAGCCAGAAATGAGCCTCATCCCTGAAGATGATTTTTCGATGAAAATCCGAATCATTTTCAAGTTGTTGCTCAGCCCAATTGACTTGCGTCAATTTAATCTTGTAAGGATGTAGGCCAAGATCTTTTCGCAAAATTCGCCACAATGACGTCAGAGATGCCAAACGCTTGAGAATGACGTGTGAGAGACACATTTCTTTCTGCAACTGAAGCCTCAGCGGCATCAAATTTTTCAACTAGACGCTCAATGGTTGATCTGCTAGAACGATTGTGACGACCATAAATTGGACGTAGCGCTTTTAACGTTGAGGCCACTGACTCCAAATTTCGGTAGTTAATTTTAATAATTTCGACTCGTTGTTGGCTCATATATCTTTCCATTATGAAATGACAAACCTTACTGAAGAGAAATATAAAAGAGCGGCAAGAAATATGGCGTCGTTTGCTGTCCCTCTCGCTCGACTTTGGCAGCGTCCCTGTTGAAAAACCCTTTAGTACGAGAGAACAATGCTTCGGTCAGATGAATCCAAATATAAAATCAAGGGATCAGATGGACGAGCGCACGCAAGGAGATCGAAGACAGTAAAACATGGTGGGGGCAATGTTATGTTGTGGGGCTGTTTCTCCGGCCAGAATGGGCCTATCTACCGAATTTCGGGTATTTTAAATAATAAATGGTATTGAAGGACATTATGTATCCATACGCGGATGACAACTTGCCCTTACGCGTATATTCCAACATGACAATGACCCCAAACACAAGTCTAGGCTCGTCACTGAGTGGTTAAATGCGGCCGGATTGTGTGTTCTGGAATAGCCAGCGAAATCACCCGATCTCAATCCCATAGAGAATCGAACGAAAAATTCTGACTCAAAATTGCTCCTCCAATGCCTCACTTTTTGCAGCTATAAAAGAATTGTGGAACTTCCCAATGGATACAGTTAACAATTTAATTGAATTCATGCCTCGCCGATGTCATGCAGCTCTTCAAAATAATGAATATCCAACAAAATAATTAGTAATTTAAGATAATTGTTAAGTTGCTTTAGTTTTGTCAATGCCTAATAAAAATATGGTTTTGTTTACTTCAACACTAGTAAAAAATAATGATTTTTTTAAGAAAGAATATTCCAAGTGTCTAAGTTTTAAAATTTTAAGTTATAACTTTTTGAAATAAATTTTTGTTCTCATGCAAAGAAGAAAGAAAAAGAAAAGACAATACTAAAAGTTGCTTAAGTTTTGTCACACACTGTACCTCAATTGTATATGATTTGCCTCAACGTCAAAAAAATTCTCGCATCATGTGACAAAAGCCTTCATGAGCCGAGGCATAATGATAAGCTAAAAGCCCTGCCTTTTATTTTTATATAAAACTTGTGCTCCTTGCAGAACTTCATACTCGCATTCTTCAGCTTTTATTTATTTTATCTTATCATTCGTTCGAAAAATAAATCATAGTCTTTATGTCTAAACAGCGAGAGTTTATAGCATCCACACACACTATTTGAACATTAGCACTCCACTAGTGTTCTGTGCACGCCACACTTAGGAAGCATTCCTTTCCTCAATGCCGTGCCACTACCACCAGAAGTAACGAGCTCTCTCTCGCAATCATAGCAATGTATCATTCCATCAACCACCTCAACAGAATTGCGCACTTCACGTATCCGGTGGTGGCTCACGAGTAATTCTTCGCCCCCGAACATTCGAACGCTTTATTCGATTCTCAGATAAAATATCGACACACAAGAAAAAAAAAACACATTAAGATACAAATACTTACTTTTTTTTTTTGTTGTGTGGTGCTCTTCCATAACCACACACGATAAAAGAGATGAGAATGAGAAAATCATGACGAGCTTAAACGAGGATAGAATGAAAAAGCGTCACAAAGAAAACTATCTGTGCAACCCATCAGCATCAGACTTGTATCCGTATCCAGAAGAAACACCAAACACATCATCTGGGGTGAATGGGCGGCTTAAAACGCCATTTGTTTGGCTAACCAACCGGAGTATGATTGATTTATTGTTTCGTTTCGGTTTTATGCAAGGGTCTGGGGTGTCTGCCAATGCCAACCAAACCAAACCAAACCACCACCACTTGGTATCCGAATTCTTATGTCTAATGCCCACTCGTCGACCACGCTACTAGTATCCACAAAGCCCAAGCAGTAGTTGGTGGTTTTGCAGAGAGTGCCAGAGTGCATACACTTTTCCTAAAATAATGAATAAATATTGCGTCGCCGCTTTTCCCACACCCTCTGCAACCCACAAGTGTACTCGTACTCGTCTCGTTCTGGAATTATCATAAATCCCATCGCTCTCTGTGCATGGGAGTAGCAAGCATATCGTAGTTTTTACCTTTCTTATACTCTTTATACTGATTAATGTCCTCTTTTTCATTTAATCCTATTTTATAGTGTGATATGCATCGCATGAGGAGGAGCGAAATTGAAGCAACAGCCTAAAGCCGATGAACGAAAATGAATGAATAAGCACATCCTTGAGTTCGGACGTACTCGTTTTTCATAACGCATCAGCATTACCGATAGAAGTCTTATCTGACTGGGTCTCCTGTGACACAAGCACCAGAAGTGCGACATCATATGAAGCCAATCGGCTAGGAGGGTCTCCAATAACTAGAAATAGAAGCTCTTTGTGCAACAGTGATATGTATCCGTCAGCGAAATTTTCCACACGGCCTTCGTCGCCACAGTTTGTTAATTTCTCACCACCGTCCGATTATCCATCTGCGGCGGCGGCAGCGGCAGCATTGGGTCCACAGCCACACCATCATTCAATGTCGATGCGACATCCAAAGTCTTCGAAAGCCATGATGATGATGGGCAGCGATGGAGAAAGCGTTCCCAGTATTGGCGGCGGAAGGATGGTGTCATCGAACACTATTAGTGGACGGGGTGATTTAATCTTTCCCGATGACATCGAAAGCATCGAGTTTTGTTTACCGCCGACAAATGAAATGTTGCGAGCAGCATCGAATGCCTGCCATGGTGACTCGGTATCAGAACGCCGAAGAAGAGGACACAGTAGGAGAAGCAATCAAAAGATTGACACCGAAAAACAGGTGAGAGCTTTTTCGACCTTTTTTTTGTCTAATCACTTTTTCATATGGTTTTACTTTGCTAGGTAAAATGGTCACGAAAGAATATTGCTGCGACAATGGAACGTTTCGAATCGAATCAACCACTGGAATATGGTTTTGCTGCAGGGGTAGTGGCGCCAAATATCCCGCTGGCTATTACGCCACCAGCCTCGACCTCGGCATTAACGCCACTCAATCAATCAATGCCAGTATCACCGCAACAACAACAACAGCAGCAGCAGCAACAGGCACCAATTAATCACGTTTACTCGTACGCATATTACGAGCCTGGTGCCGCCAAATGCCATACAAATATACCTCATAAGGATAGGCTGTCACCAATTTTGCCAATTCCTGGGCCATCAAAAAGCCCACCAAGAAACTCCATACGAGCCCTTCTAGCGAAGAGTTTCCGTTCGAAAACCCTTAGTGCGGGGAATTCCTCGTCCGAAGAACGGCACACGTATACCACTCGTTATGGCACAACCGAGAACTTGTATGAGGAGGTTAATGAGCAGAAAATTCGAAAAGTCCTATCCGACAATCGGATAGGTTCAGCCAATACTGGTGCCGTAAAAGAGGAGTTACGTCGCGTGCAGCATAACCATTTTCGTGTCCTTGATGAATTGAATTTATCATTGGAAGCATTAATAATGCCGCCCACCCCACCCGATATTAGTCCCACCCAGGAGGAGAAGCCACCAGCGATGTCCCACACTAGCTTGGAGAATCTATCTAGCACGCTCAATTCCATTGAGCTGAAGGATCATACCTGCATCAATCCGGAATTCGATGAGGGCGACCTGGATAGCGGATTCAGCGGCAGTGGTAGTAGTAGTGGTGCTAGTTATAATGAAAGCCTTAGATATTACAAAACAGGTACACAATCTGTGATGCATACAACAACTCTGCCACATAATCTAAGAAGTTGTCGGTCGTCAACAGCCTCGGGTACCTCAACATCAAAGAGCAGTATGAATTCGTCTGAAGACCAGGGTATTGGCATGCTAACGTCATCGTCCTCGCCATTCAACTATAATCGCAGATGCTCGGATGCGCAACGGTCATCGGCTAGGTCTGCATCGGCGACGACTGGTACGAAACCGAAGAAAAACTTTTGGACGATAAAACCGTGATGCTATACTGCTGTACGGAAGTTCTGTCGAAAGTGGAGTCTTGTGGTGGTGAGTAATCCAAATGCAAAAAAAAAATTTCCTGTTTTTCTTTTTTTACATTTGTGGCAAAAGCTACCTAAAAGCTTTCGTCTAAAAGGTTTTTTTCGAAGGCTTTTGTCTGATCTCTTTTTTCGTTTGTCAAACTGAGTCTGATGACTGAATTTGAAAAAAAAAAGTCAAGCAAACGTCTTTTGTCGCGATGCTATTGTTGCTTATCTTTTGATATCCATTTAACTTTATTCACAACGGCCATAGATTGAGGCTTCACTTGATAACGCTGGAAGGATTGTTTACAATCTGCACTTGTATGGCCATGTTTAGGAATATATCGTCCGCAAACGTGACTATAGTAAAACCTTCCCCACGAGGGATATCTCTCCTTCAGAACAAGTACAGTACCGGACCAAGTGCACTTCCTTGTGGAACTCCGATGACATTATCTTTAAGCTATGAGTTATCATCTCGTTTCCTACATTATGGCGTCAGAAAAGGCTTGAGATGCGTCAATAAAGTTACCGCATGTATTTTTCTCTTTGAATGCTTTTTCAATATCGTTGGTTATTCTGTAAACCTGATAAGTTGTCAAATGTTTGATCCTGAAAAGGTTTTTCTTCGAAGATCTCTTTTAGACGGTTCGAAATAAGAAAACATTTTAAAACCATTGCAGCCTCTGTTTATTAGCTGTTCAAGAATTCTTCCAACTCTATCTTTGGCAACTTCTTGAGGATAAGTGTCGTTATCAATTCGCAGCCAGGAACCTTGTATGATTGTTTTAATAGTTTTTATTCGAAAGCTGTAACCGATCGGCCAAGATCGTACGTCAATACTGATCGGAAGGTTAAAAATCTTCCTCAAGATAGTCGACAAATGAGTCCTTAACTTTTTTAGGCTATTCGCCTTGGTCTGCTTCAAACTGTTCTTTGTTAGTACTGATTTAAGTCTGAAACTGACGGAGGAGCAGGCTTCCCAATCTTTTCTGTTTAGAATAATAAGTGAGTGTTTTTTTTTTAGAGTTAAGGATCTGTACAATATCATCTGTCTCCTTCAAATTGATATGGAAACTGCAAGCTCTCCTTGTAGGTGATGAGGACCGTAATGAAGTATGCAATCCAAAGTCCGGTAAAAAATACCTTTTTAAAAACGAATCCAATTAATTATGAATAGTTTACTTCTTTGGCAAATAAAGTTGCAGGAGAAGATAATCAAGTTGACCGAATTTACACTGAAAGCCTTTCTCAATAGTTAATCATTTTTTCAAATAAATGGTTTACCTGAGTGTTGAGTGCATAGGCTCGTATCCTGACGGACACACATACTAAGTAACGCCGCAATCAAGAAATGCTATGTCCTCGGCCACTTTTGTTCATATTAGTATCAAACGAAATGCAAATTTTACTGCAGTGTGCAGAATGATCATGATTTTTCGCCATTTAGTGTTCGAATGAAAGTTTTTTTGAACATATCCAAATTTCATCGATGTCTTTTTAAAAGAAAGTGCAACAGTATCTTTTGGTAGCAGCCTACACTAAAAATGATTCTAAACATCCAAAATGAAGATCTCCGTTTCTCAATTCATATTAAACAAAATGTCTACAAAGGTCCTTAATCCTTGGTTTAACGAAAGCTTACTTTGTACACTACGTTTGTTCGCTCAGAGCTTGAATTCGCATCCAATCTATAGTCAACCTTTTACTCAAAGCAAATAAGGGCAACGTTTATTTTATCCTCTATTTTTCAACCCTGTGAAGAGCCGACGATCAGCTTATTGCTGGTAAATTGACTCGCTACCTCTTCTCAATTTGATTCAATTATTTAACTCAAGGACTGCGAGGTGTAATCATTAAAATGTTTATAAACAAATTTCGCATTTTAAATTTGTAAGCTAATGGCTTGCAGTATTTTTGCATGTATTGGACATGAAAAGTGTACCTTCGAAGTTTGTTCCCAAATTGTGAAAATTTTACCAAAAGATCTGACGCATGAGCCTAGCTTAGGAACTTTTGAATGACGTCGTAGATGATTCAGATTGGCTCAAAATGGTTATAACTGATGATGAATCATGGGTATATTGTTATGACATGGACACCAAGGCTCCATCTTACCAATGAAAACGGCGGGAAGTAGGAAGACCGAAAAAAGAGTACGACAAGAACATTGGTCACAATTTTCTTCGATAATAATGGCGTGGTGCATCATCAGTTTATTACATAAAGTCGTACAGTCAAAGAGGAATACTTCCTCCATGTAATACGCGGAAAACGCCCAGATTTGTGGCACATCAATTCAAAGCTTTTACATGAGTTTAATGTATCTGCACATACATTGTTGATTGTTCCTGCTCTGTAGGCCAAAATAAACACGATAGCCTCAGCGTCCGTATTCACCAGTTAACCAGACTTGGGCCTCTGCAAGTTTTTCCTCTTCCCAAAACAGAGATTTATTTTCATAAATGCAAACAATTTGAATTTTATGGTTCTTACTGCTTAACAGAGACCATTTGTCAGAATTGGCTTAAAAAGTTCCCTTCTGGAGATTTTTCACTAAAAAATTACCATCGTTCTGGTAGACCAATAGAGGTTGATGATTACCAATTCAGATTCATAATCGAATCAGCAACAATCGAAAACCTCTTAAAACGTCTTGGACTCGCAGAAGAGTTCAATATAAATTGAAAGGGATTCTTATGACACAACAAATCCAAATGCATCTCAAACGCAATGAAGACGAATCATCACTGGAGATGAAAAATTGATACTGAACAACAACATCAATCAAAAAAGATCATGGTCTAAGCGTGATGATCTGCATCAAAAGAAGCTTATGTTGTCAATTTGGTGGGATGATAAAGGTTTGTATATTTTGAGCTGCTTCCAAGAAACCAAACGATCAATCCAGAAGTTTACTGTCAAAAACTAATGAAACTGTGAGAAGCAGTCAATCAGTTGTGTTCCATTATGAAAAAGGTAGACAAACCAAAGGTTTGGTAACTTGTAAAAAATTATTGAACCTTGATTGGGAAGTGAGGTCAAATCTACCCTACTGTACCGATCTTGCACCACTAGATTTGCATTTGCTTCGAAGATTGCAGAACTTTTGGAATGGTAAAACTTTCACCAATGATGATGACCTGCAATCGCATTTGGCCCAGTTTTGTGCTTAAAAGAGCCAGAAGCTCTTTGAGCACGGAAGAATAAAGTCAGGAATTACTTTGAACAAACAATTGTGAGCTCTGAGCTCTTGCTTGGCTTTGTTCAATACTTGTAGTGGTCAGATCCTGTAGAAACTTATAAATTGCCAAAAAAAAAAATACTTTTCTCAGACCAACACAAAAGAAATAATATTGCGCTTTCACCAATTTTCTAAACGACCAGTTTTTCAATCGATTTCCAATCTGCCAGTTTTATTCACAATAAATTGATCTTAAATCTCTCGTGGGACTTTCAAAAAATTTCTCTAAGCTGTAAAGCACCCACAAGTTTTCTCCTGATATTGCACTGCTGCAACAGGAACCTTATAAGCCCACCACGGATAGTAAAACCATGACATTGGCATTCGTTTGCTTCAACTAATTCATCGTGATGCGATTGAAAAGTATTAAAGACTTTTCCCATAACAATAAGAAGATATTTTTCAACAAAAGAGGATTATGAAGAAAAACAGAAATGAAAAAAAAAATCAATTAACCAAACTGAGATAAAACTGTTCGTGTCATCATCAATTGAGTGCAGATACGTGAACCAAATACCCTCATAAGTATTTCCATTTGACTGGCCACCGCCCGCACCCTCATTTCTGAATATAGTTCAATCGTGATATCTTCACTAGAATTCATTAATTTCCTTAGTCGAGCATTATCCGTGTGCGTTGCGCTAATCCCACTAAAGCGCCTTATATAGTGGTGTGCTGCTACTGCTGCTTCTACCAAAATGTGCCCACAACACTATCCGTACGAAGGGGGAAAGAAATTGATCCGTCCAAGTAATAAATATGTCAATTTGCCTTCGGATGCTCTGTGCTACTCTGCGAGACTGTGTGATGTAATAAAAATCTTCTCCAAATCTTTTCCATTGTTGACTAACCCCTATATTGTATCTTGGTGAGATTTCTCTTCTTTTCGTCTCTTCTGCAACATTGAATGAGGGTAAAGAAAATACGAAATGTACGTTTATCCCTTGCTCATTTAAAAATTTGCCTTTCGCCCCATATCGGTGTCAGATTAAATGTACTACTAAAGAAGAAAATACAAAAATAAATAAATAAAAAAACAGATACGCACACTCGCAATCGCAATACGCAATTTGAAGAGATGTCGCCCCAGATCTTCGACGCCGAAACTTTGCGTAAATCATGACGGAATTCCCTCTCGTTGCCAGACTGAATTAATTCTTATCTTTGTAGTCGTTTTTTGACTTCATTGCTTTTGCTTGGGACCGAAACGCTCACTGGGGTTGGGTTGATATTGATTTTTATCAGTGGGATGTCTTCCATATCCTTACAATTCGAAATTATTAAAATGTGTTCGAGGGGTGGATGAGTCTACTGAACACGGGCTTCAACTTTACACCCACCCACCCAGCACGGCGATCGCTCTTAAGGACCGAACACACACAAATGGACACGAATCCTATTTGAATTATTTTTGCACAATGAACGGGAAGAAGAGCCTTGCCTACTATTCTTTTTTCTTTTTTTTTTTGTGTGTTTTTGGAGGAAGATTTTTATCGACTTGTGGTTTAATCAGTTCGGTTGAATTCGAATCGGAGTGTTACTTTGGCGTTTCTTCTTTCGGAAGATACTTTTTTCTTTATCGCAAGTTAAGCGAAATGAACTTGTAAAAACATTTCCAATAAACCGTCAAAGGACGTTTGCTGAAACTACTTTACTGATTTGGTCATGAAATGAAATTGTTTGTGAGCCGTAAAACCGAAATTGGTCATTTGAATCGGTGTACGAATGTACGAATGTACGTATATTGCGACGCTTGCATTTGATTGCGATTGTAGATTCGCGACTTGTCTGACCGTCAAATTACTTTTCTTAGTTTTATCTGGAAAAGATGCTTTTGAATCTATATAAAGTTTGTATAGAGTGGTGAAGTCCCAAAAGTAGCCAAAAAAAAACATGAAAAATTGGGGAAAAACTATTTTTGTTTCCCTAAATTATGCTCTGCGTGCTCGACGATGGTTAATAGCTTCGATTCCCTGTTTAAAGTGAATGATCGAGCTTTTTAAAATACCGATCAATCGCAGTTTTCATCTCTACATTGTTGTCTTAAACCTCCGAGCTTTTTTGGAAACAAAAAGTAAGCCGATGGTTCGAATAAGATGCCTGAAGAATCAATTCCAACTTAGTCTTCTTGACCTTATCCACAACACCTTATTTAGTCTATATTCAACGATCTTTAGTAGATAAGCTTCGAAACTATTGTATTTGGTCTTCTGACGTTTATTTCAGAGAAATAGCTTTGTTCTTTGGATTTTTGAATCTTTTTATATTCATTTCATTTGGTATCTAGGGGATTTTAAATTCCCATTTGGAAGTTCTTGTACTGGATCTCATTTTCAGCTTGCAAAATTTTGACATTTTCGTAGCGGAGTCGAGGTCTCAGGAGCCTGAAAAGGTTTTCCTTCAGTTTGATGGGATGGTTTAAATTGCAGAAAACAGTTGCTTGTAGTTTTCTAATGAAAAAGTTTTATTAAATGGAACGTAGATTTCGTGTACCAAGAATATTTGTAGAACTCAAAATGGGAATTTCCCCATCCGCTGATACAGAGTCGTACTTATTTTTCCAAACAATGTTGTGTAAACGGCAATTTTTATTAACAACTATTTTATCTCTTACCGTATCGACAGCTTCCACAAAAAACATTCGTTTTTTAAACAACCTTAGCTACATAATTGGTCGCTTATTATTTAAATAGTTTAATTTATAGCCTGCGTTCGGCGTTAATGTCCATTGTAAATTTTAGTTTCGAAGACTGCCTACTCAAAAAAAAAAAACTAAGAAACTGACGAGCTCGTACTCTTCAAAAAATTCGGCTTTTATGTTTACCAAGCAATATGATCAAATCGAAAAAAACCCAATAACTAAAAAGGCTTTAGTAATAAAATATGGTTGGTCCTTATTTTTGTCAAAAAAAAAAACACCTAGTCTTGCACAAATTTCATCGTCGATCAACTTTTCAGTGTTTTCCAATGTTATTGATCTCTGGTGTCGGTGAAGACCGCCCACAAAACAATTCTTCAGATTGGCACTTAGGCAGATTTTTCTCTCCACAGTGTAAGCTCGTATATCGCCGCTTACGTTTTTTAAAGGTGCCATATCAACTGCGAAATGTCGACTCCTTTTGGCATACCTCTACATGAGGCTTTCGTAACAGTGCTCTAAACAATTTATGAATTTCATACAATTGTCAAGTGCATTCGTAGTCCAAGCTTTCCATGCTCCATCTAATTAAGTCAGTCAGGGGTCCTCTTGTCCCTTTTTTTTTGGTCACGTTTTCATATTCTCGTATTTTGCTGTTAAGTATGCAGCTGCATTTTTTACCTTTGCAGTACTGACTCAGGACGGCCACACTTACCACTTGAACCCGCTTTCTTGCAAAAAGTTTAAGGAACAATTTATCTCTTCGTTGTTCGGAATTGGAAATTCATAATTTCATCGATTCCTTTCCTTTTGAGTTGCGTCGAATCCGGTTTAAGTACTGGGGTATTTTGTCGCTCAATCTCGCTGTTGCTGAGCAGTGGCAGATTCAGTGCTCCAAGTCTTCCACTTCTGCTTAGAGGAAAGAGCGTTTGTAAAAACTTTAATGGTCGCATTACTGTCTGATCAGATAAGTATTTGCTTTCCCTTATGTTAAGATCGGTGAGTGTTTCTACTCCTGTTGGAAGAGCGAAAAGTTCTGCTTGGAGCGAAATGTTTAAGTACACAATCTTACATTCTTTCATCTTATTACAATTAATTTCTCTTTCCATTCAGATACAGGTAAAATTCTCGCTGAGAACAAATAGACCACCAAACACTAATGTTGATTTCTAAAGTGAAACTGTTATTTTTCACAATCATGCCCAAAATTCGCAGTCAGTAGTTCATATTTTATCAGTCGGAGGTTTGTCTGTGTCTCAGCGATCTGTAACGATATGTAGCGATCTGTAAAGAAGCTAGCTTTCTCCAGTTTCATACATTACTTATATGTCGAGTATGATCGCTTTTTTAGAGGTTTTCTTAAACCACGTAGCATTCCTAGCGGTTCGAACAAGGGCCGGACCATAGTATCCACTCTATACAAACCTAAGATGTTAAACTGGTTGTACATCATGGTGGCCAGACCTTTTGTAACCTACGCAGTTTGGTTGCCCAAAACTTTATAACTAACGATTTCAACAAAGCTAGAAGAGGAACCTCTCATACCATGTTTGGGCAGCAATGGTGCTATTGCAGCTTTTCTAAGGCAGCACTGGAAGATGTCATGAAGTCTTCTCTTGGCATTTTATAAGGAAAACAGCCGGCAGAAATGCCCTTAAGACGCAACTGGCAATGAAATACAAACCATGTAACCAGACGGGACACTTGAGAATATTCAGTTTCATCACGGATAAGGACATGTTCTTCTTGATCCCAGATAGTACGACCGTGACATACTTGAGCGACAAATTGAAAGTCCTAACCTTGACCTTTGCTCGAGCAACACACCTGCCCCGACCCCAAATACTGAATCTCGTCTAATGATGACTTAAAACTGTCAAATGATAAAGGTGCCGGTGTCTGTGGACCCAACACAAAAATTTCAATACTTATGGGAAAGCATCCAAGTGCTTTCCAGGTCGAACTACAAGCGCCATATTAAGCCTTGCTCAAGGCCAGAATTCTCATATATTTAGACAGCCACGTAGCGCTAAAGGCATTATCATCCAATCTAATGGATTCCAAATCTTGTTAAAACCCCTAGCTCAATTTAACAAAGTAAGGTTAGGATGGGTTCCAAGTCATCATGGAATCGAAGGCAATGGCCAACGGCCACAGGTCTGATCAATAAATGGGAAAAGCAGTTCCGTATCACTCACTGGAGAAATTTACCGGGGCTCAGGCAATCGCAATTATTGATCAGCACCTTCTCTCACAGAGAAAACTTCAAACTTAACTAGAAGAGTGAGCTTGAGATCACATTAACCCAAGTCGCAGTTAGTCACTGAGTGCCGACTGTTTGGAAAACATCAAAACGGCTGTATACATTATTTATGAATGTTCAGCTTTAATTTGCTTGAGAAGGCGCATCTTCCTTCTGATCCATATTGCTCCGCAGCCTGTACCAGCGTGTGTTTCTTGAACGTATACTATATTTTTTTTTTTTTTTGGAAGTTCGTATATTTTGCCCGCTCAACAGATTATATCGAACAGAAGGTTTAAGAGGAAAGTGCAATGTTTGTGCAGTGGCTTGAAACTCAGTTGTATTTTGGTTTCAATTGATCCATAAATGGAGTTCGAATAACAACAAATGACTTTGATATCGTTTTTTGCACTCGATCAATTCGCAGTATTTTATTTGACATTATTATAAAAACTAGAAAGATGTATTCTTGGGAGATAATTCATAATTCGATCATAATCCTGCGGTCAGAGTTATAACAGCCTATACACGAACCACAATAGCAAGGACGCTTTGATCGCTGCTAAGTGTAACTGGACTTCATTAGAAAATAAAAAAACAGCTCAAGACTCACTCTAGGATTAGAATCTGCTGCGCCGTTTAACCTTAGTTCCTGAGCCCAAAGGAATAGCGTTTAACAAAAATGATTCTTCATTTGATTTCTGGTCTGTTATTTGAGACAGATTTGATCGACATTGGTTTTTGTGAGTCGGATACGCGCACAAAGGGTCTCTTATCACCGCAAAATGTACTTGTACATATATTAAATTTCGCAAAACCTATTTCTTGGCGTAAGATTGAGTTGCGCTTTTTATGCTATAAGTCCAAAGGTTTTGGGATTCTTCCCTTTATTTGTGCTACAATAAAGTGCTCCCTGCCGGGAAGTACCCTAAAGGTTTTGATTCCCTTGCGAGTATTTCCGGCACAAACAGTCGTATCTTTAAACTGCGTCGATTTAGAAGCTTGACTTTTTCACAACAAAAAAAGATCCTACCCAAAAGACGTAGGGAATTTGAAAAAAAAATACCCTGTAGGCTTCCGTTGCGTTAGTCAGGGAAGTGTTTAATATTTTTTGATGCTTAACACAAACACCTTTAGGTGTGCGTTTCCACTTTCTACTCTTAATGGATAATAACGCAAAAGCTTGATAACGTGATCCGAAATCAAAGCAAAGGAGAAAAATCTCTTTGCAATTTATGTCCTTGGCCCTAAATATTTTAGCAGTGCTCTCGAGTATATTTCCCTTACCATCGAAAAATATAGGGATCGACCCCGTCTTACACAAAAACCCTTCTATAGGTGAGTGCAAATATTGCCAGCGGTACAAAAGCCAAATGGAAAACTCTGCCACCAAAGCAGTTTGCCAGTAATTTTAGTAGAGTGGTTGCGTACAGGAGCCACCACATGGCAATAACAACTCGTGGGACATCAGCCATCTAACGTGACAAATCCCATTATAGATGAGGCCACAGATAGCACAAATTGCACCGACATATACGAGCCAGGCTATGCGTACTATTAATGTTGCTTGGTTTATGGGATTTCGAGGCACGATAGGCCGGGTGGTAAGTGTGACAACATTGTTTATCAGACGTGAGCAAAAAAGGACCACCAAGCACCGTAAAAATATTTGAACTGAACACAAAAATAGGAAGTCGACATTTGGTTGTTTCCACAGCCAGACACCTAAATCGTTTATGGTGATACGAGCAATAATGGTGCTGGTGGGAGTCGTTGTCGTTGTTGTTTCTTGTTTCCTTTTTACTGAACACGAGTAGTGGCGTCAGCGGCGGTATCCTGTATTAACTTTGGAAAAAAAAGGGATAGGTACATGACAAACTCAGGCTATACCTTCTAACGACATAAACATTTAGAGGTTTTGCTTTTTTTTTGGTTTTCTTCTGTTGAGTTTGTTGGACTCTAGGTTGGAGTACATACTTTGCTTGGAATGGGGTGTAGTTTGAGGCGGGATCCACTAAGCCAGCAAAATATTGTGTACGTAATGTGCCTAGATGAGCCTTAAGCACGTGTGGTTAAGTGTGACATGAATTTTTTATTTCGGTTACGAATGACAACGGCGACGACGTGGCTATGTGCAATTGAAGTTGCTAATAACGTTGTTAATTTTTCTCACGTTTTTCATTTTCATTTAAAGGCAGTACTTTACAACTAAAGTGCCAATGAAGCTGTCAGTTTGAATAAGTTACTTCTCATCATCTCAACGAGTTATGTTATTTGTCTTTTTTTTATTTTGTTTGGTTGAGAAAAAAGCACTGTTAAGATGCTGTGAATCATTTGAACTCTTTTTCATAATAACTCAAAATGGACCCTTTTTCTTTTGCTTACAGGAATACAATTCGAAGACTGCCTCATGCCATGTAATTCAGTATCACTGCTCGAATAATTCATCAAAACATGACGACACTGAAGATTGTAGACGGCCATTTTTCTGTAAATAAAACGGTAGGTAATATTTAATACACTCTCGCTTATGATTTCATGACGCCACGTGTGTGCATTGATTTCCTTTTTTTGCATTTTTAAGGTTCCGTACTTCAAAAGGAAAAACGGAATCCTAATATGACTTCTTCGTTGTTCGTCTATCTGTCTGTCACGCCATTTTTTGATTTCAATTACTTTAAGTTGTCAATGAACCTTCTTAATCAAAAGTTACGGCTGATTTTTTTTATGCTTTTTTCATACCCGCAAAGGAAAAAAATTGAGGGTACCTCAAACATAAGCGAGAAAAATCGTTGAGACTCGATTTCCGTGATGGACAACTATTTTTTCCACGGAAACCTCGTTGCGCGTCTCTGACTCGCACTTGTCCGGTTTATTCCAACTAAAACAAAACGACAGTTGAAGCAAGAAGAGTGTCACAAATTTAAAAACTAGACTTGTTATTTTTTAAATAGATATTCATCCGAAATTCAGTGATTGGTTTGTGGAAGATTTACGAGTACACAGAATGAAAAGTTGAAGTTCTTGGGTTTATACGCAAAGGACATCTGATTGTCATACTTTTTGCCGCAGTTGACCATTCAATTGAAGCCAATTGGACCCAATTTCTCCCATCGTTCAAGACTCAGAGCGCTAGCGTGCTTTTACGTGAATTGGAGTGTCTCTGGAAAAGAAGAATCTACCAAAAAGTTCTCTTAACAGGCACTTCTTAAATTCTATCGCCACCTGGAGAGAATTTTTTCTTTATCCTGAAAAAGCTGGTCTAGAGTATGCAATTTTGACAAAGTATTTTTCCAGCGCAGATATTATCGTTTTCTAGTTGAATAGCCAAGTTCTTTTTATCAACTACTCATTAAGGACCTACGTAGTAGTTTTTCATTTGAACGCTCGCCAGAAAAAATTCCATCAATTGTAATATTGTTTTTTAGCGGATCATTTTTCCATGCTTTAATGCCACTTTACTTTTAATAACCACAGCCTTAGCTTCATCTGTCCATTACTATATCTGTTAAACCAGTTGGAAGTGTCCCTTAAAGAATCATGCAACAATCCTTTCATTTGGTCTGCACTCATTATCTTCGGCTTTATTGAAGATAGCTATTTAACTTTTCATAAATAATTTTTTTTCTTCGCTGACTCCTTGAAAGTTTCTTACGTTTTAAGACAATGTTACTCGACAGTCAGTCGCATTTCACGTGATAAGGTGCAGTTTTTAATTGTCGTCACTATTCATCTTCGACATTGACAAATGAACGATTCTTCATGTAAACCCAAGTCATAATGTTTCCACCACCAGACTAAACTGTGAGCTTGACGATGCACTCTTGGTTATAACTTTAATCAGGGAAGGATTGCGTGTCCCAGCAGTGTAAAAAGTCTAAAACTTATTGAACAAAGTAGTGATATAACTCCAATTTATGAAAGACCAGGCTTAGTTCTAAGTACGAAAGCTTGATTTGTTTGACCAAACAATTTTGCTCCAGTTTTAATATTTTTTTAATATTTTATTTGCAGGTTTTTTTACGCGTATAACGTGTCAACATTTGCTGATGATACATTGCAGCAACCATAGTTTGACGTGTTCGTACTAAAATGAAGAAATGAACCTGAATTTTAAGCTGCCTAAAACTTAATTAAAACCCACACTCTTGAAATATAATTAAAAACAAAAAAAAAACTTTCGAAATATTATAAACTTTAGCATATTTAAAATATTTAAAAAAAAATAATATTAAATGTAATTTTAAATAATATTATTTTTCTAAATATGGATTCTAGAAATTTGCTTACATTGAAATAATATTATTATTTTATTTAGTTCATAATAATAAAATTCATTACTATGCATATTCGAACATAAGAAGAATTGAAAAAACAGACGTATTTAAATTTATAAAATATTTATAGAAATATATTTACCTAATTGTAAATGTTCTGTATAAATGTACAATTTTTTGTTTTGTTTTTTTTTTATAAATTCAAAAAAAAAAAACAAATCACATTGAAAAAAAAAAAACACTTTTAAAAATGTAAAACAGAAAAAAAAACTTAACTTAATAAAATCTTATTAGGGAGATACGAATATATTGAAAATTCCAGTTTACAAGAAATTAAAACATTAAAAACTTTTTGGTATTTATGAAGGTTAATATGGAAATAAAAAAAAACAAAAAACCTTTTTACAAATATTGAATTTGTTGACTTTATCGCGAAATTCACGTAATTATGTGGTGAAAGTTTTTGCCAATAATTTTATTTTTTTTTTTAATTTCTCATATAAGTCAACAAAATTAAAAAAAAAAATGTGTAATGTTTCGGAAGTAGTAGTATACGGCTAGGTTTGGAAGAAAAAAAGGCAAAAAAATTAAACATTAATGTCAAGTTGATAACATGGAGAATGATTGTTTTAGAAATTATTATGAATGGATAAATCCAAAAAGCTTAAAATGTGATATTTTGTAAAACTCGAAGAACATAAATATAAAAGGTTATAATTATTAAAATATCTATAAAAAAGGTTTTGTTTTATTTATCAGGTTTAAATCACAATTGTAATTAACGTGCAACATGATTCCAAACGAGCTGATAATGAATGCCAGATTTGACTTGACACATTTTCTAGAGCTGTGCAAATATGGGAGCGTGCGAACCGTTCTTGTTCTTAAAGTTTTCAAAGAAATTTAGTGATTTAGGACAGTAAAAACGCGATACTAATGTAATTACATTTAATTCGAAGTAATGACTTTTGCACTTTTTGCTTTTTCTTCGGTTGGGATTTCTACTGCCAGCAGTATTTGACTGCTCCTTAAATAGAGTGTATGACAATCTTTAAATTTTATTCTCTGTGCTTTTAGTGTTGCAATCAGCATTTTGAATAGGAGTTGAAAGGAAGCTATACTTGGAATTATGCTCATTATCCTACCGAGAATGCTATCCCTTGTAAAGGGCGTAAGTAAAGCAATGTTATTAAAATATGTGTCGTATTTCTTAGCAAAAATATATTACACACTTCAGGACGAAGTTCCAAATGGACATTAAACACTCTTCACGATCCGGGACACAGAAAATCTCCAGTAAGGATGTGCGCTCTTGCGACAATAAAATAATCCGATAGTGTGTATAGGTTCAGAAGCATCCACAGAATCTCAGCTAAACATCTATAGCCAAGTTAGAAGACGGATGTTAGATTGATTGCTACTTACACAATAATAGCGATACAAAGGAGTTGTTATCGCTCAACCAGGTTTTTGTACTTACCAGCAAATTGTCGAGTGGTATTGATCAAGTTTATTCGAACCAAATTCCGCTCTGTCCATCCAGGCCACTGTAGAACTAAATAGAGTAGCCCATCTCCAAAATAAGTAAGTTTGGCTTGATCATTCATGCTCGAAATATGTAGATGTTCCTATGGCCGGAGACAGAGCTGGTTTTGCCATGACAAAGAAATTAATTTTTAGCAATCAGCTTGATGCTCGAAGGATCAAGGTGATCAGCTACATGGACATCGTCAGGTCTATTTTTATTTATGGTTGCCCCATTTGGTAACTCAATGGAAAACATTCGAATTTTTGAAACTCCAGAGTCCTAAAACAAAAATGAGTTCCTTTTCAAAGAGGTCAATCTGATATATAATAAGAAGATAATTTCTTCATAAAGCTTATCTGTAGGCAGGCACATCACAATGACAGTGACTTCGTTCAACAATTCGGACTACAAGAGTGTGCGCTTCAACAGCTTTGTCCCGCAGAAGCACGCCTCTATTTCGGCGGATAGGAATTATTCTCTAATTGAAATCGAGCGGTCCCAGTGTTTCTGTCAAATTTAGCCGTTGGAATTTTTTTCGAGTTCATACGCCAAAAAAATGGTTTTTTGTACTGCTATTAGGCCGTGAAGAGCTGGGGTAGAAGACGCCTATTTATCGTTTAACAAAACAAGCGAGAGGGAACCCAGGGTGCAAGCCTGGAAACCGAATAAATTTACACCAGATGACGCCGTACAAAATAAGTCAGATGATAAATGAATAAAATGTAGACAGGAGCCTGAGGAAGGGAGATCGGTAGATGAAAATCATCGACACCAATACAAATATCTAAAAGTAAGCAAAAAGGGAACATCTGTTAAGGTACGGAACAAGTATGTTGCGAAACGAGGGCGAAGTCGAGCGTCAGCTCCCCATATCTACAAGGCAAGAAAGAACGGAACGGAACCTCCGAAAATCAGCAGTCCATCGCCATTTGACCGGCAAGAACAATCAAAATCTCCAAACGAAAACGGACTGATGTTGAGATCCTCGAAAGTCGAAGTGTCATAAATAACGAGGAAGAACAAGATCTTCAGTTGCAACGCACTTGAACGCATACGCTTGACTAGAAATCTCTCCATTGTAAGCCCACGCACGTCTCCGTTCGGATAAATTGATCAAAAAGTCTTCAAAAATCAAACTGAAAAAATTCCCCAACGCATCCCGACCTTTTCTTTTTATCAAAATCTGGAAAACTTGGGCTTGCTTCCCTCAATTTGGCCTTGGATGGGAAAAGAATACATGGAAAAAGTGGCTGAGCGTTGCAACACAATAACGTCTCGTCCTAATCCAGAAAAGCTTATAATCTCGAATTCGGCCAAACCATGCGTTGCCTGAAAAAAATATGAAAACAACCCGGAGAAGCAAGAGGAAATTAACATTAACCATGGAGGATCATACCGTAAAATTAATATACAAAATGGATCGATGCCCAACAGTTTGTGAGTCAATGCAGAGATTAGCAGCTCGCTCTCAAAGATATCATAAGCATTTCAATGTCGAATGGCACAGGCTACATTAGGAAAAAAGGACTCGCATTTGGAGTCGACACACGAGAATCATGCTTTCACGCATTTTACCGTAAAAGAGAAAAAACGACGTTTATTTCACTTATGGTCAAAGGGAACCTTTTATTTTTATCGAATGTCAGTACACTCTTTAAAGAGCCGAGGTTGACCCGCCGTCCTTAGCATCGCTGTAGTCAGTAAAGTTCCAGTCAAAATTCTGGTCCTTTAGCGTTTTTATTTTTTAGGCCGGTATTGTTGGATCAGCTGCATTGTTTTCGTTGTTGGCTGCTGATGTTCAGGCTAAGACCGCTGCTGGTGGTCCTTCGTGGTGCAGAATCAAGTTGCGAGTTTCTAAAAACAAATCTTTTTGTGATGTTACTCCAAATTTACGGCAAGGATCTTTCCCTTTACTTGTGCTATAAAACATTGCTTCTTGCAATATTTCAAGATTCTAGGTCAACGGAAAGTACCCTCTTCATAGGTTTTGATTCCATTTGGAATGAAAATATTTGCTGCGTCTTTTTAAACTTAAGGGGACCGCAGTAATAACTGTTTGGGATGAGTTTAGATATAGATATAATATTAATTTACTTTGATACCTCCGTGGGTACTTTAGAAAAAGGGTCCTTATAGATAGACAGGCAGACTAAGAGTTATGGAACCTTTGAAAGAAGTCTACGATGTCAGCTGGATTATCGAACCAACCTAAAATATCGTTGTCCTTGTCAAAAGAAAACCAGTTCTATATTGATTACCAGCTTCGAAAACATTTCGCAAAACTACCTAATCCCTTGTAAAACGCTTTTTAATAATAAACTTCAAGTCTTAAGTTTCATTTCAGGATTGTTAGTTGATTGACATACCTTGACTCGCATAAAATCAATGTGTTGTTGAACTGCGGTCTTTCGACAAAGATAGTATTCACAGAACATGTTCTGGCAGTTTTCTAGTGTGTAAGCGGAACAAAGGCTCCGCTGTGCGTTTTTTGTCATGGGACTGTGTCTGAACAAAAATAGGTGGACACATAATTTTCACAGAGTATGTACTACTATGGACAAAGCAAGCACAAATAAAAACAGGTCCCTATTCAAAAAATACTATTTTATAATATTACTATTCTATGAAAACATTTGGCGACAATATTGTTATTGAAATCTTATTTTCAAAACTAAATATAGCGGTGTAAATTTCAAGGTTGGATTTCAAAACAGTTTCCCATTGAAAAACTCATGTTTTTTTCACAACAAATCAACAAAACAGAAACAAAAAAAACACATTCCTTAAAGAAAAGCAGCAAAGGAAATTCACTTTAAACATAAGGACCAGTCGTAAGGACTATCGACAAAGAAACATGCAATGCAACGTACAGTGTCATTGAAAAGCATCACATTCAAGATGTACCCTCATAAAAGAGTTTCCTAGATTCAGCAGATCAGATTCAACAAATACCATAAACAACCAAAAAAGTCAATTTTGTCAAAATATATGCAAGAGTATCATGTTGTGATATTTTTTGTAAGCAGAGCAGTTTTGTTTTCATTGAAACCGAGCGTCTATCTGAACATGACATCGTCCTTTTTATAAGGTAGAAAAACAAACTAGCACGGTTTGCCACTTTATTTCTAAGCACCCCAACCAACAGTGCCATCTTGATGCAGGAGATAAAAATTCTGTGTGTGTGCAATGTACATACATATATAATCGTACAGGATGCCAAGAGAGCAAACGAAATAAGAAAATATTTTCTTGGCCATTATGTAAATTTAATTCAACAGAAACTTGGTATGTCCTTGCGAAGGCGAGCACAACTCTGTGGGCAAAATGACTTTTCTCCTTTGCGCTTTTGTATTCCACCCTGGCTTCTGACTGCTGGCAGCCAAGCATGGTCTTAAATGTGGAGTTCTTTGTCGTTAAGTTTCATTGCATCGACCATTGACTTGTGATTTTGTGCAATATGCAGTCTCTAGCACCTTGGAAGGCGGCTTACTCGTAAGCTGGCGCTGGGCAATGCAACTCAAGCAATATGTTTGTTTGGAATTTTACTGCAGATAAACAAATTTAGTGCCTTGCATCCTTGCGAAATAGTCAAGCTGTGCTCTAATATATTTTGTTTATACAACAATGCAACTGGATGGCCACGTACAATAGATCCGAATGGAATAACAATTGGGACGGCATCCATACGTCCGTCCACCAGATGATAGAGATGCAAAAAGCTGAACGAACGCAAGCCGAATGGCTAACACATTTCTTTGAATTTTTTTTTCTGCTTGTTTTTTATTTTGTTTTTGTCCTTGAGGGTGGGATTGGTACAGTGATTCAATGTTGTTTACGAAGTATGTGTTTATATCAACATTCCCACTGTGTTTGTTTAGGAATGAGAATGAGAGTACGAGTATTATTCCCGCACGTGTCTATAAGGACTTACATAAGTTTTCTTTAAAAGAAAGCTTTCTGTTACGCTTTATTCGGGGAATATCCTGAGATCGATACTTTAATGTTTTAAAGTAAGTTTTTGTCAGTTGATACTTGGTCGCTTTACCACAAATATGATTAATAAAACTTGCAATAAGGATAAGATTACATAAACTTAACTTTATGAAGCAACTGATTAAGTATCGTCCCGATGCTCCAAAGGAAAGGAAACTGACACCAATAAGATGATTTAATTGAAATGCCGACCATCTTTCACTTGAAACTTCTTGTAGCAGTTGCGTAGATATTGGTTTCCCCAACTCAAAAAAAGTATTGTTTTTAAGGTTCCGTATCCGAGGGGTGCAAAACGGAACCCTATTACTAAGGCTACGCTACGTCCGTTCGTCCGTCTTTCACAGGCTTGCATCCGCTGAACCATTTTGGGCCGACATTTGTATCTTTCACAGAATATGTTCCCCTATGACTGCTGTAACATTTATTTACAAAAATCAAATAAAGGTGCCCGTGCAAAAAATGTGTTTTTAAAAAACGCAACTAAAATTTCCCGCCTAAAATTAGCCACCGCTTCGCAAAGAAATCTATCAGAGACCATTGCTTTCTCTTATAAAATATTACTTCATATTTTTAGGCGAAACAAATGCGTTCCAGATAAATATTCTCAAAGGGGGAGTTAAGTTGAATTTAGGTACGAGGCCCTTCGTGTGCGAGTCCGCTGCTGTTTTGTTTTCTAGAAAATTTTAATGAAAAGAAAACTGATCGAACATGAGAGGTATTTCAACTAAGGATGATGCGATATCCCTGCGATTGTCCACGCAGTGTGGGTGCTGAATTGGTATTTAAGAGTTCTCAAAGTCAGACAAGGATATCTTCTTCTTAGAGACATTCAAAAGAACAATATAGAAAAAAAAGCCAGACGGTCTATTAACGCAAAAGTTGATGGAGACAATCGAAAGGAAGAGAAAACGCAAAAAATGTTTGGCTTAGTCACCATAGAAGTAATACAAGTACAATATAGAGAGGGGTAATGAAAAGCATAAGGAAGAAGCAAGTGCATAGAACCCCAATCACTGCCAACTTATTATTTAGCGGAGTTAAGAACAAGATGCGCCAATCGCCAACATCTTTAGAAGCCCAATTTTTAGAATGAAATCCATCCAAAGTACCAAACCGGAAAAATGTTTATGCTTGTGGCCAACAGTTTTATGTATAGAGAATGTAAAAGGTCATCCAATTTGTGGTTCGGATGTGACATCCATGTGTCAATCACATACCTCAAACTGAACTGTCATTCGTGGCTGTGTTTGTTGAAAGGTCTGCCATTTACCAATAAATATATTCTAACCATCGCTGAACATATCCAAATTGTCACAGCTGACTACACAAAGATGATTTTACTATGGGCACGTTCCTCACATTATGAGCAGAATATGGTTGACATAATCATCCCTTTGAGCGTGCTGTAGAGGCAACTGGTTATAAAAATTTAAAAGACTAAATGTGATAATGCCTTGAAAAAAAGATGACTTTAAGTGAACCCATGATTCTGATATGCATTTTCAAATGATTCGCGGCATTTTAAAGTGTAAGATTTTTTTTTCAACAGGAAAGTCAAAATGTTTAAGACAGAAAAATGGGGTACCTGTTTAAGACGTAAAAGAAAAATGCTTAATAAATGCGGGTTTTCTTAATTTTTTTAATGCTCCCATAAAACACTAATCAGTACTTTGTTGGGCCCCTTTTGATTTTATAACCGCACACCTTATTATCATTGATTCAGATAGGTTTTTAGGATTTTTATTACCTCTTTGACTCTTTTCTTTTTTTAAGTTTCATGATTGAGGAAATACATATTCCCACTTGGGCAGCTTAGAACGTCGCCATTGTTTTTTCAACTAAGAAACAAAAATACAAAGTTGCAGCTTATTTTAAGATTAGCCGCGTTATATTTCATTTTAAAACAATTAAGTTTATGCTTACGGTTTTAGCTGCATTGCAAGATGCACTGTCCAAGTGAAAAATGAACGTGCAAATGTCACCAAAAATCTCTAGTTTGCATGACTCAAATTCTTTTTCTAGGACCCATAAATTGACTCCTGCAGTGACTATCCAGAGAAGCATCCCCAGACCATAATAACGTCAGTTTTTGGGGAAATCCGAAAAAGGTATCTAGAAGTCAACCTTTCCTCCCATCCCCAACATGCAGAAAAATCTTGGATTCATCGGAAAAGATAACAATGTTTGACATGGCTTGACATTGCTTGAGTCCAATTACGATGCTCCGGAGCCCAACATAATCGTTTTTGCCTGAATCTTTTTGAAAAAATTCGACTACGAGCCATTTTCTCACTGGGCTTGCCGATTGATTAGTTATATTTTATAATGTATTTTTGCGAACGGGATGTAATTGGATTGAGGAACGATCAGATTAAGGGTTCTATTAGATTTAACCAATCTCAGTTAATTAAATACATAAGTTGGTTTTCGTATTAGTATTATTATGCATGAACATACAACCCCTTATGTTCCAGGACTCCTGAAGCGTACAACCAAGGAATCGAAATCGAAATCCATACACATTTCTGACCATATCGTTAAAGGCAACTTGCAATCCACGCATAGAGTGTGAAACATGGTTGCAGTACACAACTATAGAAAATTTTATAATCAATACTATTTTAGATTTTAGGCTACAGGTTTATAACTAGAGATCGACCATAGTTTGCGTGCAGGGTTACCACAAGCATCTGTCCATGGTCGTATTTTGTACAA
The DNA here is from genome assembly GCA_963555765.1 of Orthonevra nobilis. Lineage (NCBI taxonomy): Eukaryota > Metazoa > Arthropoda > Insecta > Diptera > Syrphidae > Orthonevra > Orthonevra nobilis. The sequence goes on from OY743224.1 coordinate 55,617,271, forward strand.
TATATTTGCAGATGATTTTCCGAAAACTGTAAATAAGCTATCTTTGCAGATGACACATGTCAGCATTCCTCGGATTCAGTTGGTTAAAAATTTGAAACCAACTTGCAATCTACGATAGTATGCAAACGTACCTTAATGATTGGAAAATCAGAAGAAGTGCTGCGAAGACTCAAGCTGTATTTTTCACAAGGAAAAGTAATGCTTGTTTCTTCCCCAGAAAAAGTTTTCAAACACTTACTTCTGGATTCCGTATGTAGCATACAATTATCAAGGACAACTTGGTTACACAAATTTCATATGCATTTACAAACAGAAAATCGAAACTCAGTACTGAAAATAAGCTGATCATTTTTAAGGTAATAATGACCAAAATCGAAAAGGTGTGTTTCCTCAAATTTGTCAGAAAACCACCTGTTTTAAATTTAGCTATTTAAGGGAAAGCAAAGAACAAAAATTAAAAAAATGGTTTTAGCTCAATAATAGTTATTTATTTTCTATTCATTAATTTTTTTATATAAATATATCTTTGTTTATCAATCCATTTAATTATCCATTTAATAATTTGTTTTATCAGTTATGTGTTTCCTTATTTATTTATTTATTTATTTTTGTATATTAAATTATTTATTAATTTATTTTTATTTACTTCTGAAGCATATTTGGGATTAGCTCTTGCTTTCTTGCTTCCCATTCACTCCAATCTTGGAAACGTATTTTTAAGAATTTTCTTGTTTTCTTGTAGCTTTTCCTTCTACTTTTCATTATATTAAAATTTGATATTTGCAAAAATAATGTTATTTTTTTCCGAAGTAAAGTTGAATTTTATTAAATCTCTATTTCACTTATCTATTGTTGGTCATTAGTGAAAACACACTAGTTTTTGTAAAGCCATAAAATGTCTACATTCGTGCCATCAAAACAACATTTGCGGGAAGATTTAATTTTCTTCTTTCATTTAAAGAAAAAAGCAACCGAAGCGTATCAATTGCTTACCGAAGCTTACCCGGGCTATACTATAGACGTTAGAATGTGTCAGTGGTGGTTTAAGCGGTTCAAAGATTGTGATTTCGACACCGAAGACAAAGAACGCCCCGACCAGGTGAAAAAGTTTGAAGACCATGAATTGGAGGCATTGCTCGATCAAGATCCGTCACAAACGCAAGAAGAACTTGCAAAATCACTTGGCGTCGCTCAGCAAAACATTTCAGATCGTTTGAAAGCAATCGGAATGATCCGAAAGGTAGGACATTGGGTGCCGTATGAATTGAAGCCACGAGACGTCGAACGCCGATTTTGCATGTCCGAAATGCTGCTTGAACGCCACAAAAAGAAGTCTTTTTTGCATCGAATCGTCACTGGTGATGAAAAATGGGTACATTACGACAATCCAAAACGTCGGGCAACGTATGGATACACCCCGGACATGCCTCATCATCGACGGCCGTTCAGAATATTCATGGCCTGAAGGTTATGCTGTGCATTTGGTGGGACCAGAAAGGTGTTGTGTATTATGAGCTGCTAAAACCGAATGAAACAATCACAGACGAGGTCTACCGACGACAATTGATGCGTTTGAGCCGAGCACTGAAGGAAAACCGGCCGGAAACGGTCGCAAGACACGATGAAGTTATTTTGCAACATGACAAACTTACCTTGAAACGCTCAAATGGGATGTCCTACCCCACCCGCCGTATAGTCCAGACCTTGCGCCATCCGATTACTATCTCTTCCGATCGATGCAACATGACCTGGCTGACCAGCACTTCCGTCATTTCGATGATGTCAAAAAAGCAATCGATTCGTGGATGGCGGCAAAACTGGTCGAATTTTTCGGAACGGGTATCCATGAATTGCCAGAAAAATGGGAAAAATGGGTGGCTAGCGTTGGGCAATACTTTGAATATTGAATTTATATCTATTTTTCCTCAATAAAGCATTGATTTTTGACATTTTCAACCGGTAGTCCTATTATAAAAATTGAAAAACGTAGTGGCCCCAAAATAGACCCCTGTGGTACAGCGAGCATAATCGCAACATTATTTCTTCGGTAACATAGATAATTTTGTACCAGCTTTACCGATCTATCGTTAATTCCAAAGAACAAAACGAATTTTGTTTTCCAAAAAATCCAAATTTAACTCATATAGCAGTATTACGTCGAAAAGGACCTTAATCAGAGACGAAGCTATGACATCCTGATGCGGGGTTGTCAAGTTGAGATGTGCGAAATAAATTAATTTATATTCCTTAGATGATACATGATCTATAGTTGATGCTGTGGATTTAATTTGTGGCACAAAAAACAACGTCAACATTAAAAAAATTCTACTTATGATATTCTACTGTGCCTTGCCTTAATTTCATGTTAAAATGACCTCAAATAATATTATAGCTCGTAAGCCTGTTTAAATCTAAAAATTATTCCATTTCAAAATAAAAACATCCTGTTCACGGATTCATATTTGCAGCTTCATTCGTATTCGAGCGACCTTTCCATCTATTTGACTTATATTTTTCCAAAGACCTTTGTATAATTTAAAACGATTTTGTTGATTACTAAGAATAAAATCGATAACAACAAATAAGAGAGTCCAAAATTCAAAGTTTAATATCCAAGAGAATAATGGATAAAACGACAAAGGAAGCGAACGGATGCTCGTAAATAATAAATCCTTTCGTCCTGTCAACAGTTTTTTTTTTTTCCTTTTCCGCACAAACATACAAGCACACACAAATAATCACCTTCCTTGAGAGAAAAAAAAATTTTTTTTTTTCTGAAAAAATATTCCAAACAAGTTCAGCTTCTTTGGTGCAAAGTCGCTTGCTCGACTTTCCCATACCAGGTTTTTCCTTCTCTCGTATTTTCACAGAATGATGAATGACTTGAAGTTGGGTGTTTGGACGTAGATAAAAAAAATTGTTTTCAGAGCGCATATCGGTTGATTTGATCTTTGAAAGGATAGTTTGCGGAAGTTAACATCCGTTTAAGAATCATTCAAAAAAAGAATCCGTAACGTAATTTGGTACACACTTACATCAAAATTCTATAAAGTTGCACATAAATGAATGCGTCGAACCAAATTTGTGCAAACACACTTTTCGAAATAAAGTTCCATGAGTTCCGGAGTTTTAAGAATTGCCGACCACCAAGAAAGCTGGGCCCAGGGGAAAAAAAATCTCAAAAAATATTCATAAAACATGGAAGCTCGAATTTTTTTGATTTCGGATAATTCTTTTTATTTTCAATGTTGCTTAAAGTTCAGATTGAAAAATCGCCCAATACTAAAGCTCAAATTAGTAGTTCCGGAGACCTCTCTTACTTACCTTTTTGTTGAAGTTAAGTCCATATACAAATAACACATGTTAACACATAATTGTTTGGAAAATGAATCATGACTTTTTGTTTTTGATGGAGCACATCCTGTCGACGAGATTTTACATTAAACCTTGTACTCGAAGGGAGATAGACCGGGACTCTTTTCCTCTATATTTTTTCCCCAAAAAAAGTCACCTCATACTCGAAATTTCTGTCAAGTTCGTCCAAAAAGGCTCTCTTGAGTTCAGGACAATACTTCTTGATCACCGTCCCTACGACAAAGCTGATAAATTTCCAGATAATTATCTTGCGAAAATGTTAATCCTAAAAGTTCATAATTTTGTCAACTCAGACGAGGTGTGCAATACTGACGGACGTGAAACTTTCGGCATGCAGTCAAGCATTGGATAGCAATACGTCGAATGTAAAATCTGCTTTTTGTAAATTTCTCTAAATAAAAACGGACCGAATGTGTTCCCCTCGAAGGCCGATCTGTTGGAACTACCAGAAAGAAAAAGATCATTTACTGAAACCTTAGCTACAAGTAAGGTGCTTTTGAACCTTTTTGACTCCAACTTTCTTCTCTACTTTATGTAGAACAGAAATTGAAAAAAAGGACTCAATATTTTTGGTAAAAAAAGACCTTCGGGAGGATCTGAGTAACTCAAATCACCGGACACTTGCGCAGTCTATGAAATCAAAGTAGAATGTCTTTAGCATTGGATTGTCAAATGTTCAATGGGAGGAAGTTACGCCTTCTTAGCCAAATTAGAGCTGACATTCACAAAGAATGTGTACAGCCGTTTCGTCGTCTTACAAACAAGGTCGGCATTCGGTGGCTGTATTGAGCTCTAGTTTGGTTAGATATGATCTCAAGCACCAGTGGCCTGAGAGGAGCTTTCTAATATTCTCCTTGTTGAGTTTAAGGATTTCTTTGTAAGAGAAGGGATTAATTTGTAATTTAGATTGTCTTACTCCCTGATTGATTTCTCCAGTGGGCAATGCGTAGCTCGTTTTACCAATTATTGGTCAGACCTGTGGCCGTAGTACAGCTTATGCCACAGAATGTTTCCGGACCAGTGAACTCGGTTTTGGGACCAGCCCTGGCTAGTTTGTCCGCAATTTTATTGCCTTCGGTTTCATAATGACCTGGAACCCATCCTAACATAACTTTGTTACGTCGGGCTAGGGTTTCAAAGGCATCATAGGAGCTTTCGACACATTTGGATTCCATTATATTGGATGACAATGCCTTGAGCGCTGCTTGGCTGTCTGAATGTCTACCTCAAAGAGACGCCCCAAGCAGTATGTTACCTTCATCCAATCTGGGATCGAGCAGAACATGTCTTTATCCGTGACGAAATTGATTATTTTCAAGGGTCCCGTTCTTTAGGGAAATTCTGGCGGCTATTTTCCTACTGAAAATGTTAAGAGGAGACAGCCCAATGACAGTGCTGCCGTACGGCAGGTGCTCATGGTACCAGTGATGCCCAAACAAACTACGCGTTGGACTCTTTCCAGCTTTTTAGAAGTTGTAACTTCTAATCTTTTGGACCGTCAAATTATGGCTGCTTAGGTCATAATAGGTCTAACCATCATTATGTACAATCAGGAAAGCATCTTAGGCTTGAGACCCACATGGCCTTGGCTGTGCGTTCTGTGATGGACTTGATATGTGAAGTCCAGTTCCAGTTTCTTATCCAAGATCCCGAGGTACTTGACTTCACTGGAGTATACCAGACAGGATCCCTCAATTACAATTGAAGGCAGAGTCAGTTGTATCCTCATTGTGAAGTGGATCAGATCGGGTTTGCTAGGATTCACAGAGAGTCACAGACATTAATGCTGAATGCATGACGCTAATGATTTAAGTGTCAAATTTGCGTCTTATCACAATAGCCAGATCAAGAGCATAGCTTTTTGTAAAATAGGCTATCTCATTGAGGTTCACTAGGAAGTTGTCTATAACCAATGACCAGAGGCAATAGAACTTCTCACTGGGGACAACCTCTCGTTGCAGTGACTCACTTTGACACGCTTCCAAGCGAGGAAGTTATAACTCGATTTAGCATAGTTCTTATCCATCTGTTTGTTGAGTCATCAATACTTTTATTCCGGATTGCGTTCTTAGTGGTGTTGTAACTGGAATTGTCAAAGGCACCCTCAATATCCAGGAAGGCGCAGAGAGCGATTTCCTTAGATTGAAATACCTTTTCAACAAGGGTGACCAGATGGTGAAGTGGCCCCTTAGTTGACTTTCCCTTCCTGTATGCTTACACGGATGGTCCCTGAAGTAAACACAGTTCTGCTTTTTCACTGCCACACCACATCAGCAGCTTTAAGTTTAGCAAATATGCTGCGGATTCTTGAATCTATATAATGATTAGAAGCTGTTTCACAAGTAAGTGTTATGTGCGATTCTCCGAGTGAAAATAAGACTTCATCTTACCAAATAATAAATATTTTAACCATCAAATGGGAAGCGAATGGTGTATCAGGTCAAGACGCATTTCAACCAATTTTGTACTACTAATTTGCAATATTTTCTTGAAATGGTAAAAAATAAATCAGAGATACATAATGTATTATTATTTATTGTTTGTTTATTTTACAAATTTATTTATTTATTTTTAAATTAATATTCATTTAAAATTTGGGACGATTTCCACGCAGGTATAATGTACAATGTTCTTAGAAAGTGAAATAAATAGAGACAAATGTTTTACGTATGCTTCAATAAATGAATATACAAATTTATCAATTCTGAAGATTTCTCTTAAGCCTTTCATATGGTAAACCATGGAAACCTTGAAAACAAAAATAAACCTATGTATTGTTTCTCTTCATTTGCTTCAAGCTAGATTCAATCGTGGTAGAAAACAAAGAGTTTTTGCTAAAAAAATGCTATATCCGAGTTCATTGGTACCAAATTTATCAAATGTAACTCAAGGATCAATTTTAGGTCCTTTACTGTTTACCTTATACACTCACGATCTTCCGAGTTCGATAACAAACTCAGACGATATCCAGCTGTACATCAATTGTTAAGAAGATGCTATTGGTACTGCTCTTCGTAAACAGAAGTCAGCAGTAATGATACAGGAGTGAAGATAACGAGCCAATAGAGTTTGTGAGCAAAGCCAAAAATCTTGGTATTTGGCATGATAATAGGAAAATTATATGGATCCCAACGAAATCTAAGCGTTTCACGAAATTACACCCCTCTTAATATGAAATTAAAACAAACTAAAGCGTTAGTGGAACCCATTATTACATATGGATTTGAAGTTTGTTGTTGCATATATTCAAACACCAAAAGAAGGCTAATAACAATATTAGCTATAATGCGTGAAGCATAGAGGGAGCGGAGGAATTAAGAGTGATTTGGTTTGGTTTTTTTTCAACTCAATTCCGTGGGTGGAACGCGAAACGGGACGGAGGATTTTGATATCGACTTATTTCTTTCTTTCTTACTTCAGCCTAATTCGCACGATTCTATTCAACATAAGTTTGACATACTACTGTGTCCAAAAAATAAGGTGACATTGTATTTATTTTGAAAATTCTTTATTTATTCTTCCATATCAATTTCATCCCCTTCAAAGTAATCCCCTCCCGATGCAATGCACTTATGCCAACGGATTTTCCAATCTTTGAAACACTGGTTGTAGTCACTTTCCGGAATGGCCTTCAGTCCCGTCTTCGCTGCGGCTTGAATCTCCTCTATCGTATCAAAACTGTGTCCCCGGAGCGGTCTTTTGAGCTTGTTGAACAGCCAGAAGTCGCACGGCGCCAGATGAGGTGAATACGGTGGTTGCGGAACGATATGGGTTGAGTTTTTGGCGAAATGATCACGAATTACGAGTGCGGTATGGGATGGTGCATTATCGTGGTGTAAAAACCAAGAATTGTCTTTCCACAATTCCGGCCTTTTTAGGCATAAAGCACAACATCACGATAATGGAAGAAAACAGTCAACATGACCTTGATTTTTGAGCGACTTTGGCGCGGTATTTTTTGTCTCGGCTCTCCTTTGGCACGATATTCGCTCGATTGATCGGTTGTTTCGGGGTCGTAAGCATAGATCCAAGTCTCATCGCCAGTTATAATGCGTTTCATGACATCCTGGTAGTCGGAAAGCATTTTTTCTCACATTTCAACGCGACGCCTTTTTTCCAAAAAATTCAATGTTTTCGCGCTTGATGCCCAAAGCATCCTTCAAAATGGTATTGACTGAGCCTTTCGATAAGCCAATTTCATCAGCAAGGTCTCTTATCGTTAATCGATGGTTTTTCAACACCAAATCTTTGATTTGTTGGACGTGAGCTTCATCGGTTGAGGTTGATGGTCGCCAGAACGCTCTTCGTCTTCGACACGTTCACGGCCGGCTTGGAAATCACTATACCACTTGTAAACATTTTTTTTAGACATAGCCTCATCATCAAAGGCTTTCTGCACCATCCTCAACGTATCCGCAGCAGAAAATTGATTCCGCAAACAAAATTTAATGCAAATTCTTTGCTCAATAAATTTCGACATCGCAAAAAACGAAAAACTCACTTTTAGCAGCTCTAAAACGACGCGTATCTCAAACACTATGAATATATTTTGACATGAAATTTCACATAGATGTCACTGACAGTACTACCAACCTAAAAAGAAAGAAAAATTTCCAAATCCTTCGACGCGCGCAGTTTAAATTCATATGTCACCTTATTTTTTGGACACAGTAGTATGTACTTTCAAAGTTTAAAAGATTTAGCTAAACACTCCTCTGTCAGTGTTATGTCTTCACAACAGAGCCGTCTAAACACAATCTACACAAACCACTATTTTGACAAAACGAACTAGAAATTAAGCCGATGCAACAACCACTACAACATCGCCAGCCATTAGTCAGACTACTATCGCTGGTCGACCAATCCAGTGTTATAGTGCCATTTAATTTACCCCAATGGCAAATGGTGGCTGCACTAGATTCAAAAAACTATACCACTCTAGGAATCAAACCTGGGACCTATCGATTGAACCAATTGAAAGGCAGCTGGCCTACCAACTGCGCCACCCATGCCTTTTATGCAATGAAGCGTTATGATCATGTTTCACGGTTTTCGTGATCTACAGTGTTCTTGGGTATCTCGACTTTTGTATGATCAAATGCCTTCATCGTATCATTACCAGCAAACAGCCGTCGTTTCTTTATGAAAAGCAAAATTTCTCGCAATTGAAAGGATCATTCGGGTTGATTCCACACCATTTCTATTATTCCCCTTCTGAGCATCAATTTTTCATTCGTGCCATTCGAATTTGGAATTCAATCCCTCTCGGTATTAGAAGGCTTTGTAACACTGGTCGCGTGGGTATCTCACTTGCGGCATTTTGTAGGGAATACGAATGAGCTTTGGAATTACAGGATAAACATCTGCAAAAGACACACTAGTTAATTTAAATCCAAATAGCTTTAATGCAAATTAAAACACATACGAATAATGAATGAATTGTTTTACTAACATTTCATTTATTATCATATTTTTTTTTGTATACATATCTTTTCATTGGTTTAACTGTTCAAAAAAAAATGTTGTTAAGATAATTATAAATGACGTAATTTAGTAAATGAAATGAAATTAATATGGCTTAAATTAAAGAAAAAAAAGTGGTAAAAATATTAACAAAAGTGCAACCACAATGGTTTTATTAGCTCAGTATTACCCTGTATCTGATTCATTCTCCTTTCGCAGCGATGACCTCGGCAAGTTGCCTCGGAACGGAATCTATCGAATTAAGGATTTGCTCTTCAAACAGTTTTGATATCTTCTTTTGTCCTTTTCCAAAATTTCTTGAAAGATCCAAATACCAAACTTTTTCAATAATAAACGGTGGCCAGATAAAAAAAAATTAAATCAAACAACTACGTTCTGAGACATGAAATTGATTCTGGCTTTATTTTGAAGCTGTTTTAGTTCGTGAAACCTGAATTCCAATGTGCTTGGTAACAGTTTAAGCAAAAACGGTAGCAGCGAAAGCGATTGCAGTAAGGGATCTATCCAAACGAATGCCTCACAAGCTTTAACCGAGCTATGCTCATGGAAGCGAAAGTGGCAAAAAGCAGAAGAGGCATAAATATTTGTGGTATCGAAACAATCAATTACCTATGCGTATGTTTGAAGGTAGGAAGGATTTACTTCTTTGATTTTATATTTGTTTTGATCTTATTAATGAACTCTGAGCATGATTTTTATCTTGAATTTTCTACCGTACAACCAAAAACGATAATTGTGAAGATATATTTACATACAAGTCCTGCTGCTTGAACAATTTATTCTTTGTATACCAGAATTTAAGGAGTTTGAGGAAAAATTTTGCAATTTTGAAATTTGAATATATGATTTTGAAAAGAACGACAATTATTAACTGCCGGGATTCAATTATTTTCAAACGCAAATTAGAAATATGCAATTGGAGGTGTTTGGTGCTTTGTCAATAAAAACAAAAAAAAAATGTTAATGATTGTGTAGCTACTACATTAAATTTCCTGAGTGCTGTCTTATATTATAAAAAAATCCAACCTATTTTGAACTTTCAGAAACACGTCATAAAGAGAATATGTCGGAAATTACTTCTGCCCTGAGGTGCTAAAAATGGTCTTCCTGGTATCAGGAAATTTAAATTTTAGGCTTATCGAAAGTTATAGTTTACGTGGAAATTTTGGAAAATCTTCTATTTTTTAATTAATTATTTCCGCACTTCTACGTATCGTTAGTTTAATGCTATTGCTGATTCACGGTTATTTAATTAAAATTCCACAGATTATAAGGCTGGTTGTACCTCTTCTTAGTTTTCTCAAACATTTAAAAAAATGGTAATTTTCTCTTGACCATACCAGTATTTCTTTATTTTTAAAAAAAATATTTTTTTAAATAGAATTAAATCCAAATTTTGTTGGTTAAACATAAAATTAAAATATCTATTATATAAACTAATAAAAAAAATATTTATGGAACAACAAATCTTTTAAATGACTTTGCTGTCAATGCTTCAAGCGGTCGGGCAAATTGTTAATGATTCGGTTCAATATTTACGGAGTTATTCCGGCCATAGCATCTCGAATGTTGTCCTCGAGCTCCTCAAATGTTGTGAAGTTGTACGCGTAGCCATTAACGACAATTTTGCCATTTGACATAGCCACTGAGCCGAAAATACTAACTCACGGCGTTTTCCATGGTCGTCTTTAATTCTTACGTTAGGAAAAATTAGCTGGTTGAAATGACAAACCTTACTGAAAAATTTGACAGCTGAAGCCATTTTTAACTTTGAAAGCTGCTGAAACAAGAAAATCTTTAATTGCTATTTGGTCTTCAGTAATTAAAGTTCGGACTTTTTGGAGGCCATTTGAAGAGAGTTTTAGGTGTTTACAGCTAGTTTAAGCCATTTTGTCAAGTTATAAGTTACTAGCCGTGCCCTTTGACTTCGTCCGCGTAGTTTTCGTGCAAGTAGAGAAGTTTACTCACCGCCCTTAGGCACCAAAGCGAACTGATTGTCCAAAAATTGTTACAAAATTTTCAGCCTACGGCATCGCGGACTTTTGCGTAGAAGATTTTTAGTTCTACAATTGTTCTTTTGAAAAAAAAACTACAGCTTTACAATTTTATTGGTCGCCACGAAAAATCCTTGTATTTTAATGGGATAATTTATAACTTGTGTTCATTCTAAAAGTCCGTTCTAAGTATTGGTGAATTTTTGAAAATTTTGAAATCTGGTGGGTAGTTTCGAACATTACCTCATGCATACAAACTTACAAACATTACCTTTTTATAATATTAATATAGACTCAATTGAAAACCGAAATGGTTCTTTAGAGAAGTAAGAAACCAGAGCAGCACGTAGGTTCCTTAAAATCTATAGGTCAGCATTCTTAACCTGTGGAAATAGAGTTTTTAAATAGAATTAATTTGATTTTTCCTAAGAATCCTGTCACCTTGATTATATATATTTTTTTGCAAATCAAAAAAGCTGGAAACCTACGAGTCTTATTTTGTTAAACCTTGTAATACGTTAAGGCGAACGTCTTTCAGGTTGCTCCTTCCCTCGGACTGTCTCGAAGTGTTTATGGATAATGCTTTTATTCACGGAAAAGTTAAATTAAAAATTGTTTCCTTCACTTTGCATTACTCTGCCCCCACTGCGTCCATCCGGAACAGTGCTTTTATTTTCCACAGCAGAAAACTTCTTTGGATTTTTTTTTTAATTTTGTTTCCACTCCCCGCTAGTATAGTTCCATGTGGCGCTCTCTTTGTAACATGGTTCATGTTCTTCTTTTCTAAACAAGAAACACCCATCCGTGTGTGTATATATACTTCATCACAGGCAGAGACGCATTCCATGTTTTGTTCGAGAACAATTGAAGAGGGCGCCAGTTTGGCCCCGCTCCTGGCCGGACGTTTTAGTCAAATTAAAACAAAAATAACAAATAGAAAAAAAAAGAAAGAAATAAAACTGAAATAAGCATTGTTGGGGGCAACGAAAAAGTGACCCTTTTTATTGCTTATCGTCATTCGCGTAAAGAAAATTTCCACCATTGTATGTCCTTTTGCGTAAAAATGCTCTATTGTCCTGGCACAGTAATGGCTCGTTCAAGTGGCTCTCTCCCACGGCATAGAGCAAGCAGTGTGCTGATATTAATATCACAACTTTGTGGTTATTTATTTTAATGTTTTTAATTTTTCAATTGCGTGACCACTTTTGTTGAGGCTCCAACTCCAGCGCCATCGAGCAGGATCTGCAGCCGAAGCACAACGAAACACCATTGCACGGCATGGCGATATAGTGGTGGCGATAAAGTGCTCGTCATTTTTCGTTTCGTCCTTTCTTTGTGGGGTGCGGTGGCTTGGTGATTGAAGGAATTATTTTGCGCAGCCATTTGCAGCTAGATAATTCCTGCAGTTAAAAATAATGACAGTTAAATAGATTCGTCTTATTTCATTATAAAAGGAGTCGCTGAACCCTGTGGAAGCAGTTTATGTTTGGGGGGCGAGGACATTAGGGATTTCGGTTTGCTGGCCAAATGAGATGTGATGCCTTTGTTGCAGGCAGTTAATGTTTGGGTATATTTTAATAAATGGGTCGAGACAAAGCTTAACCACTACGAGTACTCAGTTGATTATATTTCTGACAATGTATTCGAGTTGGAATTGAAGTCTTTTTGAAAGTTCTCGATGGGTCGATTTACATGTTTTCCATGTCCTTAAAAATTTAATTTATTATTTTAAAGCGGTATTCCAGTCTAGAAATTTAAAATAATCGATTTTTTTATATTTAAAAAGTGTAACTATTTAAGAATATATCTACAAGAGGATTTTTCAAAATTCAAATTATTTTCGCAGATATCGGTATTTTGCCGGAACTACTCGATTTGACTTTCGATTGATTTGGACTTTCGATCCATATTCATTCCGGACCTAAGATGATTGAGATAGCGACATTTATTGCTGTTTGTATTTTTAATGAAGGCTTCATTCCTATTTTAAAAATGATGGAGACTTTGGGAATGAAAATTGGCCCGGAAGCTAATTCATTTCCTGTGAAACGAGACAACGCCCGGATTGACCGCTCCGAGAAACGAGCATCCAATGCATCAGTTTTTTCGAAGTCGAGGAAGGTCCGATGCATGAAGCAGGAATGGCAGATTGAATAAATGTTAGTCCACAATATCATTTCATGGCTTAGACTGCGAAAAACTTTACGCGAAACTTTAAACGCGTTTTTCTCGAAACTGTCTTTTTCAAAACAATACCCACGATTTCTCAGGTTGTACTGGACCGATTTACCTGAAATTTTTAGAGAGTCTTCTTTATAGACTTGTCTTTCTGGAACTATCCCCATCCCCAAATTGTTATTACTTTTTTTTTTAAATTCGAAACAGTCAAAAAAAGTGTTACAAAAATTGTTTATTTTTTCAGGCAATCGCCATTTTGTGAAAAAAAATCTTTCCAACTTTTCCGAAGTTCCAGATATTACGTCATTATTCTAGGAAGGTTGAAATCGTGGGTATGGCTACGAGCCAATTTTTTTAGAAAACCATTTCATAAACTGCTAATTTTAGAAATTTTCAACTTTTTTATTTTTTTAACTTTTATTTTTGTATTCTTGTTATGTTAGTAAATAACTAATGAAAAAATGGATACTAAAAACTTCAAAATTTTTTTTTTCAATTCGGTTCACCAAAATATTTGGTAATTGCGGTTTTAAATTTATTTGCTCCAGCTATTTGCCTGACCCTGGAGACGTTGGCGAAGAAAATACGTGATGAGTTAAAATATCTTGAGGCAGGAGTTATCAAGTTACATGTTCGGGTACAATTAGGGTTTAGGCCATCCTTAATTTTGTTTCTTATGGAGTGAATGCCGCAGACAGCCAAAGTTTGCGGAGAGTTGCATAAGTGCGTCCAACCGTATAGTTCACATGATCTGTGGCGGAAAGGCTTCTGTTCATCGTTAACCCGAGACTGGTCACTCTGTCTACATACTTAAGTCGTACGTGCGCTAGCAAGGGTACGGGTAGCAAGTCTGTGTCATAAAATTTAATAGAAATAATAATAACCTGTGATTTATTATGGTTAAGTATAAGACCATTACACACTCACCATTACACACTCACCATTACACACTCACGTCTTCATTAAGTCTGCAAACGAGATCCTCAACCCGAACAATGGGCCTAGATAAGTATACTTTTACATCATCGGCATAGAGACGAAAGGACACATTTTAACATACTTTTGGTAGGTCATTTATATATAAAATACAGAACAGAATAGGTCCCAGAAAAGACCCCTGCGGGACTCCTGACAATAAGTTCAAATAATTAGAGGCACAGTCAAGCACGCACACCCTTTGCATTCTGTTTGATATATACATAGCTGCTAATAAGCCGTACAGAACTTTCACTTAATCCAAAATACAACCGAAGTTTTTTACATAAAGTTCCATGATTTACTCTTTCAAAGGCTTTAGAAAAATCAAGCAAACAAAGCACAGTGCTATGCTCCCGATCGAATTGCATCCTAATATCGTCTAGTGCCTTAACTGTGGCGGTTGAACAACAGTGGTGAAAACTATATCTTAGTTCGTATGGTATTTTGAACGACTATCGACCTCTAGACTGACCTTATTGTAAGACTTCTTATGATTATGCTTTGACTAGGAAAAACGTAAAAACTAAGACTCTCTCTGCATATCCACATGCGACTCGTTGGTAGCTATACAGCGCGAGAGCAAGCCACCAATTGGCCAGCTTGCAAATGTTTATACTGGACAAGGTGTAAACTTGCTGGAGAAAAAGTTTCCAACTGGCTAAAAAAGCCATCCGCCAGAGACTTAAAAGCTGTTAAATAAACCCAAATAGGAATATTTCGAAATATTCAAATTCAAATTCAAAACAATAGAATAACCGTAGTCCTGAAAGTCTTCTCTTCTCTTCGTCTATCAATCATTCGACCGACGCAGCGTACGCAATGTTAAAAAATTGAACGTTGAAACGACGACCTAACCCAAGAGGCACTATTTTACTCTGCTACAAAATATCATCGTAAATGCTGATCTGAAATCTAATCCTGCGCTGTGAAAAGCAATCTAGTAAAATATTGCAAATGCCAATCGAGGTTTTCGGTCTTCGTCCTTTAAATTGGCCAGCAGAGCAATTCATATCGAAGCCTTACTAGAAGGGATTCCTCAAATAAAGCAATGAAAACGAAAAAAAAAGATATGAACAAAGACTTAATAATAATAACTTCTGACCGAAATCTGACCAGGACAAAAGTGGAATTTAAGGGCAAACTTTTATATAAAAATATCCTTCGGCCACTGTCAGCAAATACACGTGGGGAATCCACTGAAAATAACAATACAGCTTGAGAGAAAGAAGAAAATCAATTTACGGTCAGCAATTGTGGCTCTAGGACGAATCGATAAATTTAATTTAAAAAAAGGTCCCATTATTATGCATCTACTCGTATTACAAGGAGTGTGAGGCTGGACTGAAAGGATACTCGTTACATGTACATGGGAGTTATTAATCACTTTAGATTTGGGTCCTGCAGAGAGGCATCATGAATAAAACCAACTCGTCGTTAGAGTACTTTTCAGCGGATGTACGAGTACTTACCTTTTTGTAACATCTTTTTCCAAATTAATTAATTTATTGCCTTGGAGTCTTTAATTTTTTGTCGTCATTACTTTATTATTTCTTTCGTCCTTTTAGAATAAATTGAACTTTTTTTTCTTTATTACGCAATTGGCCGTTTGAAGATTAAGCAAATTGTATACGAGTGTATGTTCATGAGGAAACGGAAGCAATGTCGTGCTGTTGCTACACTAACGGTAATTTAATTAGGCAATACACGGATATAGTAATTAATTTGATTAGAGACCAAGGGATTTCCATCAATTTCTCAATCCACTGCGAATGCTTTTGGGGGCCAAACACAATGGAGAAAAAAGATTACAATATTTTATGGAGGAATTGTTTTCGAAATCCCTTGATTTTATTTCCATCCGCCATCTGATAATTGAAACATTTGAGAGGAGTGTCCAGGGATCGCAAGTTAGGTCGCAAAACTTTGGATTTTAATTTCAAATCTCTTTTTTGAATTAAATACTTTACCCAAATCAGATTAAGAGAAGACATTGTTGGTGTAGCAACATTTTTGACTTGGATTTTCACAACTGTCATTCGGAATACATTTTAATTCTCTAAATAAAATAAGTTTAATGAAGTTAAAATGTACAAACACTGCGAATCACAAGGATGAGGAAACAATTTTTGCGATCTTTTTACTTTAAATAAACAAGGATGGCGGCATGTGTTTTGCTGCTAATTTTCGCATTTCGTGAGAATTGCATGGCAGAAGTTAACAACAATACGAAACAAAAATGACTTCCAGAAAGGAGTTCATAGTATCCTATGATAAGGAAAAATATATGCTTTCAAAGATTTGAAATTTTCAAGACAATAAAAATTAAGGTAGCAGAAAACTATTGCAGAAATGAAAGGACACAGAGGGGCTCACCCACCCTAATGGCGGCCAAAGATATAACAAAGAAAATAATACTTTCCCGCGTAGAAAAATTAAAAAAAAAGTGTACTGATGCAAATGCGTTTGGAACAAGCCGCTTGGAGCAGTGAAAAAATAAGAAAGCGATATATTTTCGAATAAAAAATAGTTTCCACAATTGAAGATGATTTAATGTTAATTTCCAAAGATGAAGTACACCCTGAATCTGAAGAAGACGAAAAATAATGAGAGTACATAAAATGTGTGGGGGTATGTAACAAGGTGTATCACTGCAACATTAAATGCTCAGAAGATGAATTCCAAAATTCACTGCGACAAAACGAAGTCGAAATAAAAGCATGAAATGAAAAAAATTTTAAAATTGAGAAATTCAAAAATGAAGGTGAAAATATTTGTGTAAGTGTTCGCGATGAAATGAAGAAACTTAACGAAAAAAAAAACAACTTACTGCGGCGGGAAATCAAATGTCATTTGCAAAAAATTTCAAAAAAAGGAAATGACAAAAGCCAGCCAGTATTACCAGAAATGCGCAAAGAGTTGCCTCTTGTTACCAAACCAAGGGCTTACCAAAATAGTACTAAAACATAGGCGGATTTGAATAGAAAGGTAGAAAACCCTTAGGATATTAGTGAGGGTATTCTAGTCTAGAGGCATGAATTTCATGTAATTTTTGAAGTGTCATAAAAAAAGGCAATTAATATTTTTAGTATCCATTTTTTAATCAGTTGTTTATCAACATAACAAGAATGCAAAAAAAAATCGAGAAATAAAAAAGTTTAAAATTTCTAATATTAGCAGTTGATGAAGTGGGGGTTCTTAAAAAATTGGCGCATAACCATAGCCACGACTTCAACCCTCCTAGCAATCTGAAACCAAAAAAAAAAGATTATTAATCTTAAATAATGTCGCAATGTCTGGAACTACGGAAAAGTTGGAAAGATTTTTTTCACAAAATGGAGACATTTTCGTACCACTTTTTTTTACTATTTCGAATTTTATAATAAGTAATAAAAATTTGGGGATGCGGTTCTAGACATAGACAAGTCTATAAAGAAGACTCTCTAAAATTTCAGTTAAATCGATCCAGTAGAACCTGAGAAATCGTGGTATTGTTTTGAAAAAGACAGTTTCGAGAAAAACGCGTTTAAAGTTTCGCGTAAAGTTTTTCGCGATCTAAGTTATGAAATGATATTGTAGATTTATATTTATTCAATCTGCTATTCCTGTTTCATCGGACCTTCCTCAACTTCGAAAAAAACTATTTTCCGTGTTTCTCTCTTCATATCGAGCAGTTCTGGCCTCCTTTGATACGGGAGTTTTCTCGTTTCACAGCAAATGAAACGAGAACCGTTTTTCCGTTACCACCAATGTCTTTGTACGGTCAGGTACAAAATTTGTCAAAACTGAAGCAGACAGTGAGAGTGCTGCTTTAACTTCACAAGATGCTACTCTTCCAAATAATCTTTACCACTGTTGTTTACACCATCGATTTTAAATACAGTCAGCTATCACTTTCCTTGTTTTTGAGGTTCCGTACCCAAAGAGTACCCACGGAAAGCTCTTACTAAGGATCTGCTGTCCGTCCGTCCTTCGGTCTGTCACAAGGCTGTACCTTCTGAACCGAAATTTGTAGGCATAAATAGCAATGAATTATTAAAATAAAATAAAGTTGAAAATAAAGGGGGGTCCCCATTTAAATAAGGTGTTTTTTAAATTAAGTTTACACCAAGAAGTAAGCTATGAAAAATTACCTTTGCTTTTGCTGGTTAAATGTAATGTCATAGTTTCAGAGGTTTTTTTCCCTTTAGCGAAGTTGAACGAAAGGTGGTAGGAACAAGGCCATTGATTGGTGGTCCGGAACCCTTTGTGTGCAAGTGCTTTCGCACCATCGAAAACTTTAATGAGTGATTTTTGTCTGAATTCTATAAATCACCTGTTAGTATCATATTTCGAACTCATTTAGTGCAAAATGATCTTGACATTCGATTTCTCTTTAAAAGGTGACAGTGCTTTGATCGCGGTCTGAATATAATTGCTTATGACAGAATCGCTCATCGATATCAATTTTATTGTACAAATTCAATTTGTGTTTTTCCTACAAAAAGACAAAATCTGTGTCTTTCCTTCAAAAAGACAAAATCTTATTTAACCTTCCCTTCAGCCCAATCTGGAATCTTATTCGAGCTCAGGAGGAATCCGGAGTGACAACTCCAATAAAGATGAAAGGCAAAAAGAAAAGACACTTTGAGAAGGTGAACATCTTCCATTTAACTTTGACACAGCAGACAGTGACCATATTCAGGTTCCTAGATATAAATCATGAGGCTCCTTAGAAACCAAATGGCAGATCCAAATATATAGTTATCGTCTTTCAAAGTTTGACGAATAAATGACCAATTGAATATGAGGGGTTCCCTACCCAAGGTACGAAGTGGGGTTCCCCATACAAAAAGCGTTTTTTATTCAAATCGCAATTCAAATTTATGCCTAAAATAGACTATGAAAAATAAGATAACGCAATTGGTATGCGTTTTGGACTGCCACTTGGCCGCTTTTGATTAAAAATAAAGCCACCAAACTTGCAATGCTTGCGTATTAGTTAAATATACTGATGCGTATATTAGTTAAATATATATATGCGTATTTACAAATCAAAATTATTTAACTTATTTGTAGGAATATAGTGTATTCATATCACTTCTACTTCACTTTAACTGTGAAACATCTTGTAACTTTATGACAGGTTTGACATTTTACGGGAACAATGGAGGAGATATTTTGCTTAATCATCGTTCTTTACACATCAAGTAATTTTTGAAACCTAATTTGCAGAATTCCAACAGGCCCACATAAAGCGCAAATGATTAAATAATCCTTTGAAACGTTTTTCAGCTAATAAGTTATTCTACCCAAGAGGCTGATATCCCGGAATATGAGCGAACATAATTTTTCAGCTCAAATTTAATCTGCGTTTCTTATGTCACTGAGGACAATAATTACCGGCTTCCTTATTTAATTCAAAAACTGTTTCTATGATTTATATAAGAACTGTTGCATATACTATAAAATGTTCATTCCAAGAAAAGTTTACCCCTTGGTAATAAGATTTCTATGCCACTATTGAGGTTGTTTTCTCCGAGGTGTTCTTCAAACAGAATATGCTTCTCAAGTGGGAAGAGACTGAGACTCTCCAGATTATCCATGTCATCAGAGACGCTGAAAGGAGTATGAATTGTGAGAACATTTTTGGTAAGTTCTAGTTTGATGTTAGACGTTGATGTGAAAAAAATCTTTCTCTGGTTGATAAGATATGCTGTTTCATACGATGAGGTTCGGAAATTAGCCATATTTGAAAATATTAAACATAAACACTGCAGCTGTCAGTATACCAGGCAATACTGGCTGGCTCCATAGCCAATACTTACGCTCCCTGGCCTTAGAGTTGAGTTTGTAGTTGAGTGGCTGCAAAGCAACTACTTTCCCTCCAAAAAGAAAACAATTTCTCAAATAATTTTCCAAGTGAAAAAGCGACAGTAAATTCTTCGGAAAGTTTACTTATAGCGTGACTGCTTGTCACGTGGAATTCCAAACTACAAACACTCCTTGGAGAAATTTTGATCTGATACAACGGCGATTTCGAAAAAGGCTTTCAATGTGAGATGGCTAACCACCTATTTTGCGAACGCTTTTGCCAGAGTTGATAACGAAATTCTTATTTTGAAGCTTAAAAGCATCAGTTTTTCATTCCAGCATTGTGAGTTTATTGTGATTGCTTTCTCACAAGACGTATTTTGCATGGTCGGATTAATAATTCCGTGTCAAACCCCATCAAGATCTCCTCGGGGATTGCACAAAGAACTCACTCTTTTTACTCCGCTTCAAACGGATTCTTAGAACTTGTCCAACTAGTGTAAAATTAACCATCTGCGTCTAAATATTTCTAAATGTCAATCCAATTCTAGTTTCTATTGAAGTTACACCTTAAGCCAAAGAAGTTGAGAAAGAAAAACCTAGGCGTAATTTTGAACTCCAAACTTGATTATATTGCGCCAAAGTCTAACTCTATGTTAAACTCTGTAACTTTGATTTTCATAATACTCCGATTGATGTATTGAAAGTGATCAATAATTAAGGTCTATGGCTTCCTGATGCTATTGGCAGGTGCCAAAACCATTGGCATGCATACAGATCCGATAGTCTCCTTATCTTAAGCGTGGATATTAATCACGATGTTCACCTCCTGGGCATTTGGTTTCTGGAGCACAAATTGATTGTCAGTAACAAAACTAAATTAATGCACTTTAGTCTTAACTTGCAAGAGTCTCCCAGCTTTGAAATTTTCTTTCACGCAAATAACTGCGAAAGGTCTAATATGTCAAATAGTACGTGTTCTACTTCTTCTTCTAAGGATGACAGTAGAACAATGCTGATTATTCAGGCATTTTGTAGTACACTGTACAATGTGAGCTGGTCCAGACATATTTCGATTCTTAAGCAATATTTGCGATCTGCAGTACGTAGATTTTACCGTCTTATAAAATTTTGCGACAAAAAAACTTTAACAACAGTATATTACGGTATACTTCAATCTAAAATACAGTATGGTATAAGTTGCTGGGCTTACCAAACAAATCTTGAACCTCTAATCGTTTTGCAGAAATGCGCTATAAGAAAATTATGTGGGGTTTAATCGATTATCTCCTTCCATAGTCTTATTCAGAACATTGAAAATTCTACTTCTTAAGCATTTGTAATACTATTACAAAGTTTTAAAAAATTTTTTCATTAGAGCTGGGTATTTACAGAGTCCTATTAGTAGCATCCGCATTTTACGCTGCAATTCAACCAATGTTGTCGCTATACCTCGTTTCCGTACTACTCAATTCAAAAACTTTTATTCCATCGTGTCATGTAAGTTATTTAATACACTTTCTTTTAACAACCGGAGAAGAAGATCCTTGTCTCAATTCTTAAAACGTGTAAAAATGTGGCTTCTTGATTTCGATCATAAAGAAGTCACGGGTTTGCTGAACTATGTTGTCTAAATATGTACAAACGTTTTGTTTTCTTTTTGCTTGTACTATCATTAATATTTAACAAGCTTTAACTGTACGTTTTTCTTTTTCCTTAATTATTAATTTATTGAAAAATTTTGCTGCAAATATGTTAAATTTCAACTCTTATATAATACTGAATTATACAGTTCACCCCACAGTTCAAAGTTTTTTTTTATTTTGTAAAGTTTCATTATCACTATTTATATATTATATAAATACAAATGTCACTACTTATTCTTAGTCTTAATACTGTAGTGCTAATTTTAAGCAATTGAAAGTTTGTGAAACAAAGAATATTAGATGATGTATATTTTTATTGAAAACCTTTAAAGGAGAAAGTACGAGAATGTTGCAAAACTAAGTGGAATTCAAATTTGTGCATCTTCTGCTGACCAAGAATCTAAAGGTATTTCAAGGAACATCAATTTCGAAGTTAAAAAAGTTAAATACAACAAGATGTCAAAATTGACAAAGTTCAAATAATTTTTGTTGCAACTATTTTCTCTAGAATTAAATTATTTTGATTGTTCGGAACAGTATTTGGACAGAAATGAAGCTAGGAAAAAATGTTTTCTAGTCTTTACATGTCAAATTCTCCTAACGGGTGTGTTAATCACAGAATACCACCAATTTTGATGAACTTTGATTTGTTGATTTTGAGCGTGCCCTCGGATTGAACCAAATGAGAATAATTCATGGTTTTCGCTTATTTTTCTATTCAATTTTTTTAAGTGCCAAATTTGTACACTTTGTTTTGAAAATAAAATGGGATTTTGATTACAAGTAAAGACGTTAAGTAGAGCGGACCAAAGTAGGATGATTTTAATTTTCATAGCACTTTATTTATTTAACCTGCTCTGCACATTTATATTAATTATTTATGGTAGATTTGTTAAACAATATTTGAAAGATTCAGCAGCCCCTGTTGCCACTTTGGGAGTTAGGTCTTCTGTAATTTTATTTTTGTTTTTCAGAGAATAAATCTATTGAGATATGGTTCAATTGTGTGTTTATATACCTGCTATTTTTCGAAGGTTTTTTTTATTGCAGATTCATACAGTATTAAATATATCTATGTTAATTGATCCCGTAAAAGAAAAAGTTACTTGATAAAACTTGGGAAAAGTTGGATTCCCTGAATAGTTACATATACTATAGTATTCCTGCATTAAACAGTTACAAAAAAAAGTTATACTATTTATTCTGCATATATTTTGAATCATGCATAAGAGAACAACAACAGTTCAGACCAGTGAAACAATGAAAATTTATTCATACGAGAGTTTTTTTAATTTAATTATTAAAACAAAAGAGAACACATATTTTGTCCAAATAATTGTATCAATAACTGAATAGTCTATCGAATAACTGAATTCGAGCAAGCCAACATTAGGACAGGACAACGTTTGTTGGGTACGCTAGCCTATAAAAAAAATAGGTGTCAAAGGTCTTCGATTAAACGTAGCTACGAAACAATCTCTCTATAACACATACAGGATCCATAGCACGTGAATGTCATTATCTTGTCAAAAGAGACAAAACTGCGAAACTATTATCGACCAATAAAAAAGAATTTAAAACACTCCTCCGAATAGATACTCATAAAATTATAAACTTTCAACAATTCAACTTTTCGCGCCATTAAAATGTTTTTGAATTACAATTTTATGTAAAAAGTTCAGACAAAAGAAATGACAGGCCTCAGTGGCACCATAAATAAATATTATCAGCTAATCAGGGGTTGCTTTTCCAAAATGCTAATTCAAGTCTAGATTCGAGGCAAACGACGCCGATGACGACGACAAAAAGCAAAAAAGAAAAAACGGTCTTCATGTGTTTTGTAAAGCGTTACGACAACTTTTATCGTAATAAATCGTTGGGTTCAAATCGTTGACAATAAAATATTCCCTCTATCCCAGCCCGCACGTTCTTCGGTTGCTCCAGTTTTTGTGAAAAATGTAACTCCGGTTATTGATATGGGTTGACCGACCGCCTTTCCGCTCTTATCACAAATGACACATTCGATGACGATAATGGTTAATGCCAACGTAAAAGAAGGCAACAAACTGAATAACTTTCGATTGGGCTTATTGGAAACATGGGTGCGAGATACGATGGAGCCTGATATTCCAAACACTCAGAATCAAGTCTAAGGCGTAGAATCATTTTTCAACCATAATGAGCTCCCAAGTGGCCATCATATCTCTTGAATTACAAATATCGAGAGCTCGGACGTAAAACGGAAGAAAGGACAATGCCAACGCATCGTATAGTTTACAACCGTAACGTTATCCTGCATCCATATTGTGCGAGATTTTCGCCTCCCCCTTGGCACTGTTGCATGAGCGAGTTTTATCGATGGACTTGGAAATGAATGAGGAATAAAGAAAGAAAGTTCTTTGCAATGACTTTAAATACAAACCGTAGTGGTGTGCGATAAGGTGTTTTGATTATTTCATTCTCGGAGGGGTTGTAACTTCGGGAATAAAGACGGATGTCGTTAGCAAACGCTGTTCCTGCATTAAGAGCGACGTTGTGCATTGTACGAGTATATTCGAACTTTATGAGAGATCGTTATTATGCGAATCGATTTTACCGACTAGAAATTATCTTTTATGGTAACGCTGCTAGTTGCACTGAATTAAATCCTTATAAAAACAAGTGGGGTAGGTAATATATTTCTATTTGTTTTGAAACAGCCATTTAGTCGTAAAATTGCAATAAGCGCAAGACTTCCACTGAACAGTTCATTCGGGTCGTTTGAGAACAGACTAGCAAATTTAATGAAGACACTGAAAGCGTTGTGCTTATAATTCTTTCAACGATTTTTTTGTGTCGATTAAATGGTTGACTAGTCAATATCTTCATCAGCGTTTCATCAAGCAGCGGTCCAATAAACTTTAAAAATATACTCGTACAAAGAGTAAGTGGATACACCTATCGTACCAGTACGTAGGTAGGAGTACGATTACAGCGCTAGCCAGCATGACTTTTATCGGTTTTACACCGAAGACCAAGCGATACTTTGTAAGGTTTGGGCTCCAGAAATCCTTTGAACAATTCGAACTAAATTTGAGAGCTAAAAAGATCCTGTTTATTATCAGATCTCTGTGAGAATACTAATCTGGGGAGCTGGAATTTGAATTAATACGATACTGAGATACTGCATGTCCGGGAGGCGAATCGGTTGACAAGTTTAAAAAATTGGTCAGCAGAATATATCGTTATCAACGATGGCTTGTGTCGACTTTTTAAATATCATGGAAGTAGGGAGATTTAGTTGTTGAACTTAACATTCTAATGGCGGACTAATTCCTCGATGTTATTCTAAACATCAAACTGAGTAGGAAAGCTTTTCTGTTCCCTCGATAGCGTCGTAAAAAAAAAAACAAAAAAATTAAATTCAGAGCTGCAAGTATACCTATTGAAATATAAACTCCTTCACTACGTTTCTATCTAATAGCAATGGAATGCCTCAAGGAGATTACAGAGACAGACTTCATCCAATCCATTCCGGACTTTGTTAAGAAATTGAAAAAAAATACTCGATTCGTATCGATTCGTCTAGGAAAAACCCATTGGTCAATGACTTCGTTGAACCTTAAGGAAGCAACGTAAGCAACCATTGAATGTAAAGGGTTTTTCAACAGGGACGCTACAAAAGTAGAGCGACAGGGACAGCAAACAACGCCAAATTTCTTGCCGCTCTTTTGACATTTCTCTTCAAAAAGGTTTGCCATTTCATGATGGAAAGATATACGGAGTCAGTGGTCTCAACGTTAAGAGCCCTACGTCCAATTTATGGTGGTCAAAATCGTCCTAGCAGATCAACATTTGAGCGTCTAGTGGAAAAAATTGAATCCACAGGCACAGTACAAAATGTGACCGTGCCAGTGAGACAAAGAAGTGCCCGGAGTGTCGAGAATATTGCTGCCGGTGAGGCTTCAGTTGCAGAAAGCCCAAATGTGTCTCTGACACGTCGTTCTCAAGCGTTGGGCATCTCTGGGACGACGTTGTGGCGAATTTTGCGAAAAGATCTTGGCCTACATCCTTACAAGATTAAATTGACACAAGAACTGAAGCCGCTTGACCACCAGAAGCGTCGTATGTTCGTGAATTGGGCTGAGCAACAACTTGAAAATGATTCGGATTTTCATCGAAAAATCTGCACTTCTGCAAGCGTGCCCGTGGTGGCCATGCAAAAGAAATCGAGTTCCATACATAATGGCATCGAACGTACTTTCACAGGAATAAAGAATTTCTTTGATATCCAAAACCGTTTTAAAAAAAACTTTTGTAGCGCTCTTATTGAAAAACCATTTATAAAGTACCAATTTTTGTTGTTTGCTTCGCTGTCATGACTCAGGAAATCGAGACAAGAAATGGTATTGAAATTGCTTTTGAATTTCTTTGTTATTTTGAGTATGACATACCGACAGGAATCGGGCTCGAACAAGCTACATACTTTTCAGAGAACTTTATTAAAAAAAAGTACCGCCATTGTAGAACATTCTGTAAAAATTGCAAGAGTTTTTATTCTTCGGTTTGAAAGATATAACCCTGTGACAGAGGGATGCTGATGTCTAAGTAATAGGCACATTTTGTGTACGGAACCTTTAAAACTGAGGTTTTTATTAACAAAAGTAGAGTGGCTTAAATAAAATGTAGAGGAAAGGAGTTCGTCTTTAAAGACTAAAACAAGAATCGGCGAAATATCAGAACTTATTTGGCGACTTGCAGACTTGAAGACGCCCAATTCTTCTCAAATGAGGTAAAAATCTACAAATTGATTGATTGATCGGACAAAAAACTTTGAACACAGATAAAACGGAAAATGGAGCTATATCACTTTATAAATGAGGCTATACTGCCGCATTGAATCGAAGGCCTTTTCGGTGTCGAGAAGAATTATACTTGTAGATTTGCATCCAATTCGGTTGAGTCTGATGTGCTCGCATATAAGGAGCACTTGGTGAAGTGTGCTGTGATATCGCCGCAAACCAAATTGTTCATCTGGGTATGTCCGTCGGTTTCGACTATTTTCAATATTTTTTCTTTTAGAATTTTTCAAAGATTTTGCTAATTATGCTTAATAAACTAATGGGTCTGTAGTTACTTGGATCCATCGGAGGCTTACCGGCTTTCAAAGTCGGGATTTTCAAAGCGGTCTTCCAAGCCTTAGGAAAGTAATGCATTTTTAGACAAGCGTTTATTATGAATGTCAAATACTTTATCCCTGCACCCGGTAGTTCTTAAATACATATATTTTTTGTGCGATCAAGACCGCCTGACTAGTTCACTGTCAATTCGCCAACTGCTAACTCAACATCTTCATCCGCAACTAAAACGTCAAATGGTGTATCGGCTTCCGTTGAATTGAAAACTTCAATGACATTCCTTACAATGATATTTCTAGTTGGGTCACCTTGATCCCGAGAGGCAACATGATCATAAAAAAAAAACCGATGCGATTTTTCCAATTCACTAACAAGGACAAGTCTTTGGTCAGAGCTACGAGGGCAAGGAACCTTCCTGCTATTTTGTTTAATTATTTTTGCAACATTCCCAAAAGGCTTGGCACCCTTGTCTAGCTCATATACTTTATTGTTCCACTTTTCGTTACGCAGCTGCTGAAAATGGTATGAGATTAAGCCGTTCAGGTACAGAAATTGTTGTCTCTTAACTGGCTGACGATACTTTTGCCAGTTTCTCCTATTGGCGTTTCTAACTTTAATGAGTTCGGCAAGAAAACGCGGGATTTTTGTGAAAAAGTTTTTATTTTTGACTACTTTTGGTACAGACTTGTCAACAGAACTTAGAATAGAGGAAGTAAATTGATCAATAGTTCTGTCCACGTCAATAGCAGTAGTGATATAAACCAGGTCAAGGGGAATATTTTTAAATTTCCTCTTCAGCTGTAACCGGAAAAGATTCCTGTTTGCGTTTTTCAAGTCCAGAAAATATTCAGTTTAAATTTCTACCTCACGTAAGAACTTGCAAACAACTGGGATATGATCAGAGATAAGTGCACTAACGGAATTCGGTTGAGATACATAGTCAGGGACATTTGTAGCAAAAATATCGAACACAGACGAGAACCATCAGGTACCTAAGTAGGACTCACAAGAAACAGTACAGACATTGGCAACCTTAATACAAGATTTGTGAGTATGTAACCCCAAGTATTTGTCCGCATATAGCCGCAGTCTCTATGCCTACAAGGTCTCCACCAATCAAAAACTCTCCATTAATACAAAAGAGCTTTCTTAAGTCTCTTTTTGTAAAAGTAATTTTTTTACTGTGGTAAATCGACAACCAGGAAAATACGCACACACAATTTTAGTAGACCGATTGTTTCTTACTTTTACCTTTACAGAAATATTTTCTACGAATTTGGTTTGAATCATTACGTTGGTGCAAATTCTGTTTCTTTTGCACTAGTATACATTACTGTCCCATTTTTCATTAAAAAAATACTTGTCTTATTTATACATTTAATTTTTTTTGTTAAATGTCTGAAGATATACGAGTTTCCTCCTTGATATATCATTTTTGAAGATTTAATAGTCTACGAAATTTAAAAATATGCGCAGTGTTGTATACCTTCATTACAGTGGTACGGAACCCTTCATGTGCATGTCCACCTCGCCCGATTTTTATAGAAAGCTGTCTCGCAAGCGTTGTTATCAAAATCAAAACGAAAAACTAAATTTCGGAAAGGACCGTATGTATAGTACGCATGCAGACAAAATAGTCTCTTATGTTCAAATGTGCATTATCACATTTCCCTCAGGTTATTCCATCAGAACCTCAAACTCATGTCCATGTGGGATGAGTATTTGAAACTGTAGCACGCAAATAACAATGAAAAGAGAAACATTTGGTCACTTCCAAAGTGGTCTTACTTACTCGTACTTACCATTCCCCCGAGAATACACCACTTCACTCGAATCAATAATGACCGATGACAACTATATTCAATATTCAATGGACTATCACATGGTAGCCATGAACACGGCTGGCCATTGCTGGAAGCAATTCGCCACGGATCATCAATTAAACCGAACCACTGTAGTCATCCACTTGGCTTACAATAGAATCCGTATCTGCGTATCTTCTGCACACTTATGGCACCACGTTTCCAGAAAGCACACTCTCATTCTTGTATACTCCAACCAACGGCAACGGTCGTGCCGAATAATTGCATTTGCGCGCACCCCATCCCCCCAGAAAAAAAGAGGGCAGAAGAAACGACCAAATGGGAATTGCCTTTCCATTGTGAATGTCTGAAAGGAAACTTTTTCTGGCCTCCTCCGGCGCTGACTCTCAATACTTGGTACTATGGGGGAAAGGAACAGTAAGGGGCCCTTGGAATTAATTATTCCGGTCGAATTTCATTCAAAGCAAACCTATTTACCAGATTTTCTACGGACATTATTTCGAAGGGATGCAACGACAGAAGCAGCAGGAATTGAAGACCCGAGATTTGCATTTACAGGCACTGTGTATGTATGTACGTGAGCTTGGAATGGGACGGGGTTGACCATCTCCCATGGGAAGAATCAAAATTAACACCCCGGGCTATTTTCGAAACAAAAAGCCGACGTTACGTTGGCTTTGTTGTTGTTTTAAGTGATACGAAAATGGCCATTTTGTGCTGCACTTACATGTGTGGGGAGAGGCTGCCGTAGAATAGTTTTAAATTTAATTTAGGTCAAACGCTGTAAGGTTAAGTGTAAAACAAGTGAGAAGAACAATTAATACTTGTGTTTGTATGATTTCGTATAACAGCTCCCATGAATATGAATTTTTGGTTCACGAAAAAATCCAAAAGCCTTGATAAGAAGCTGACGGGAAGAAGGATTGGGTGCGAATGGACCTGCCTACATCATGAGGCTGAAATTTTGAAATATTGCAATCGGTGATAAGGTTGTTTGTTCAGCATTTGTTGATCTTCATAGAGATCTTCGAGAACCTCCAGCATCTTTGCTTGGCTTAAGTCTGCTGCTGTGGTGAGGCAGTGTCATAGCATATGGAGATATTCATTGATGCAGCTCGTGCAAATATCGTTGAGATTTGTCAGCAAATTTGCGTTCGATAGTTCAGTGATAGTTCAGTGATCGGTGACATTTTCAGCAACCATGCCAGCATTTTTTCCAGCAGCACAAACGCTGTACGTGACATAGCATACTTGTCGTCTAGAAAACCGGTGATCCGAATGACTCAGATCCTGTCGAAGATCCATTAAAAAGAATTGAGTCCGCTGTCTCGTCTGCTTTATAAGGATAAAAATGAATTAAAAATATTAAAATCTTTGAGAAATTATGGTTGAAAAAAACGTTAACTAAACCAAAAGGTAGAAACGCCTAAACGGAATCTTATTCCTGCTAGCAGTTCTGGCAGTTCGGTCTTCGAGGGGATCACATCAAGTCCGATTTTTTTTGCGGTTTTTATATATATTTTACGCAGCGAATTTCGATGGATTTCTTACCTGGGATTGGAATAACTAAGATTTCTTGCATTTGGCTTATGATGAGAAACCATAGCAGTGGTGCAATCACTTAATCTTATAACCTTTATTGAGCTTTTTAATGAGCTCACGATTCTTCTGTTTATCATTACGTCAACCGAAATACTATATGAACTTTCCTTGATGCGGATAGTTGTTTCTCGAGGTTAAGTCAACGTTCTACTGATTTCAAGAGGTGTGAAGATCATCAATCGTCCGGCTTGACTTCACCCTTTTATTGGGATATGGTATAGATGTGATCCTACCCTACCTTCCAAATTTGGGTCCGTCTTGTTCCTCAGTTCCTTTTAGATACTTAGGCTGCTAGATATATTTCTGACCTAGGCAACACTAAGTGTTGTCAGGTGCAATCTGACATTTCCATTGGAAAGTTTGACATTTTTTAGCATAACATCACTCAGAACGTGTTGTCATTTAATCGTGAATTGTTTTATTTACAGAGACTTGAAAAATTCATCTCGGCAAAAAAATGGAATTAACTCGTGAACACTTTCGTGCGATCCTTTTTCACAACTTGCGACGTGGATTATCACGACAAGAGTGCATTGATGAACTTACTATAAATCTTTGTTTGGCGATGAAGCACCATCCTAAAGCACTGTGAAAAACTGGTTAAATGAATTCAGTCATGGCCGACGCTCGCTCAAAGACGAATTCAATGAAGGTCGTTCAAAAACGGCCGTTGTGCCAGAGAACATTGATGCCGGGCGTGAACTGATAATGCAAGATCGTCATGTGAGATAGAGGCATCCCTGGGCATTTCTCCCACCAGCATACATTCGATGTTGCCGTAAAAAAGGTTTGTTCTCGTTGGATCCCTCACAATTTGACAATCGCTCAAAAAAAGGCACGTGTCGATTGGTGCAAATAAATGTTAAAAAAAACGATCGCGGTGCTTCGAAAGACGTTTATAAGATTGTCACAGGTGACGAATCATATCTATGTATATGAGCCCGGAACAAAACAACAATCGACCGTGTGGGTCTTCGAAGAAAAGCCAAATCCAACAAAAATTCGTGGGAGAAGCACTTCCAAGCAAATGGTCGCCTGTTTCTTCGGCAAAACTGGTCATGTGGCGACTGTTCCGCTTGAGCTACGTAGGACGGTCAATTCTGAGTGGTACACCACAATTTGTTTGCCTGAAGTCTTCGGAGAAATTTGAAAAACTAACAAGAGAAGACGAATCATTGTTCAAAATGACAATGCGAGCTCTCACACATCGGCTCAAACCAGCGCCTTTTTGACCGGCAAAAACGTCGAATTGATGAGTCATCCGTCGTACAGCCCTGACTTGGCACCCAATAACTACTTTTTATTCCCGCTCATCAAGAAAAAAATGCGTGGTCAACGATTTTCGTTGCCAGAACATGCTGTTGAAGCGTTCAAAAACCATGTTTTGGAGGTGTCTCAATCGGAGTGGAAAAAGTGTTTCGACAATTGGTTTAACCGCTCAAAAGCCAAGACCTTTTCGTAAATTCTTAAACGAAGTGAACGGACATAGCTCCACGATGACGAATGACGAATCGACTCAGTCGGATTCTCCTCAACACTGCACTCCACAACGGCAATAACTTTTTCTGTTCACAATGTTTGTCGTCCATGGCGATGCGTATTATCCACTAGACTGTACGTGATGCGAAAACATCGTGTTCCGTACAACTTACTTAGATGGACGACTTTGGCGACCCGATCTATTGATTTCAAAATAAGTTTGCACAATTTTCACGCGTTGTGCTGGCGTTTATCTTCGAAAATGTGTTCTAATTGAATCAAGAAGTAGAGAAAGAAACCAATCTACTTTCGAAAGCCTTATGTGTTCCAAAAACAAGCAAGACGAAAAAATTCGCATGAACGTAGATACGTCCGAACAAACACATACATACGCATCCTTTTACCCATTTCAAGAACATTCAGGTGGTTAGTAAACCAACGAAACAAATATTGAAGCCCTTAAGAGTGAGATGATTCGATTGGAGAGGTCAACTATTAAAACTGCAATGTCCAAATAATTTTGCCATCGACTGTAGTTATTCGTTCACCCGAATGGAAAACGAAATTCAATTTATTTTCTTTCAAAATTTTGTCTTTCGAGATCTCTCTCGAGTCGATATCCTGATGCGGTTTTGCCCATGCTCGAATTTTTAGCATTTATTGAATCGGGAAACTGAATTAATTTACTGACGTATTTTATCTTTATTGAAAAAACAAAAACAGCTCTGTTGTTGATCAAAGAAATGATTGAATAAAAAAACAGAAACATAAATGGCAGGTAGTTCACATCTCTTGATATGTCATTACGAATGCGGGGCCTACATGCATAATGGAACATTGTATGGCAACCGCATTAATTACGTAAGCAAACCTCAATGTTAATTAAAATATTATTATGATTGTGTTTAATTAAGTTAATTATTATTGATTTATTGAACGCAGTATGCGTTGCAAGTTGTATTCACCAGCCACTCCCAAGGGTGTTGTCCGTTGTAACGCGCAGCTTCTGACACTAGTTAATGTCATTAATTTAAAATGCAATCAGTTATGTATGAAGTTAATATTTCGTTTTGTTTGTTTAATAAATGTTAAATAAATTGATAGTTGCACAAACTTTTACATGTCTTAGTATGAAGTAAAGCTTTTGCAACATTACATATTAAAATTAAAACCAAATAGGTCCAAATGGATAATTTTTATGTCGGTTGAAATCGTTCACGTACGTTTGGTGCCGTCAGAGATACAAAAGAGCCGGATTGGTAAAGTTTTTAAGAATTGTTAAACGCACGAGTAGTCTGACAAAGCAAACCCAACTCAATGATCCTGAGGATTTGTTTAAGACAATCACGCTTACCTTCTGAACTGTACACCTTGGTGACAGCAGCCTACAATTTTCCATTATTTTGCATATAATTTGCTCGCTCTCAAGGAAGCGAACTACTCTTAGTGTGTACTTTGCACAGAGCCAAGAAGAATTGTGTAGTGGTTTAAAACTGTGATGTATTTTTGTTTCAATTGCTCTTTAAGTGAAATCCGAATTAATACGCAGAACTTCATATTGAATTATTTGCATTCGCACAATTCGCAGTATTTTATTCGAATTCGGTCAAAGTTATGATTTTTAAAGACTATTCATCACCCTTAATAAACAATTATTTTTGACGACTTTTGTTGCATTGGCTTTATAATACCTGCTATCTCAATGAAACCCGCATTGACTATCAACCATTGACCTTACCAAAGGAAGACTCTTACGGGAAACATCGATTTCTGGCTCGGTATTCACTCGATTTGTGCCTAATCGTGGCTTAGGGGGCTTCAATCCAAGAAGGGAGATCTGCTAGTTATCTAAGGTCCAACTTTACGGGAACGTTCGGAATACGCAATGAACTGTGGGGCCAACCGCCATTCTGTGCAAACAAATATGTAGCTTTCACATAATTATTGATGCTCTACCGTGGCTTTTTTTATAATTTGCTCGCTCTCGCGAGGATATGAAAGATAACTCTTATAATGCATGTAGTACGGAGCGAGTGGAAGAGTTAGGAAAAAAAACGTAAAATTATGTGGCAGTTTGAGAAACTCAGATGTTTTTGGCTTTAATTAAATTCCGTAGGTGGAGTCCCAAATGGGACGGAGGATTTTTATATCGACTTATGAGGTTTTGCTCAATAAGACATAAGTTTGACACATATAATTAGAAAGATTGGAGGATTTAGCTCGACACCCTGCTGTCAGTTTTATGTCTTGATATCAGAGCCATCTACTTACTACCATTCGACAAAAGAAACTATTAACTCTAGCCGATACAATAACCACTACAAGTGGTAGTAGTCAGACGACTGTTAGACCAATCCAGTGAAAACGCTATTAATTTTATACCAAAAGCATATGGTGACTTGACTAGAAGTTGAACCAAGGATCCATCAATTGAAGCAATGAACCGCTCTACCAACTGCGCTACCAAAGTCCTCAATGACCCTTCGCCAAGGAACTGTATTTGTATTTGAAATAGTACTCTGAGTTCTTAGGTTTTTAACATCAAAGAAATAACTAAAATTGTAGTGATGGGAGTGATAAAAGCAAATTTAAAGGGCTTAGACCGAAGAAAGTAAGACGTACTCGAAGAAGACGATGGACCAATGCAAGGAGATAGTCTTAGTCCGCTTTCATTTAATTCATGGATGAAATAGCTTATTAATGTAAGCGGCAAACTGACAATAGCCAAGATTGGGAATTGCAGAGTTCAACCGTGTTATTATTCGAGTAACAAACGGTTCGGAAAGGCTACTAAGTAGAAATGTCTAATGTCTGAAAAGAAAGGGGTTGATGATCAATATAACTAAGAGCAAAATTAAGTGAGGCTCTGAAGAGGATAGCTTGACAGAGAGTGCGCATTCAATATGCTACGGCAGAGAAGTGAGAGTTGAGGGGGTATTCTAGTCTTGAAATTTAAAAAAAAAATGTTTTATATATATCCAAAGTTTAACTATTCAAGAATATGTCTACAAGAGGATCTTTCAAAATTCAAATTATTTTCGAAGATATCGGTATTTTGCTGACTCGGCATCCAAACTGGTTCGGCCGGAACTAATCGAACAAAAGACATTAGGGATTCTCCGTCTACCTGAATCCATATTTTTCAATAAAACCTTTTGTCCTTTGTATATATTGTAATACAAGAACCCAAGGTGACTTGTATCTTTTATATTAAGTGTTCACTTACCTACCTGCTAACAGTTGAATTCTAACCTGAAGGTACATTATAGGAGTTTGACCACGAAAATCCTCCTCTGTGTGATGAAGTTTTGAAAATTATAAAGCCAATTTACGAGAGTTTATCATCAGAGGAATTATTGACTCGATGTTTAGGTTCAGAAACTCAAAATGATAATGAATTTCTAAACTCTTTGAATTGGACTTTCATTCATATTCATTCCGGACCTTAGATGATTGAGATAGTGACATTTATTGCTGTTTGTATTTTTAATAAAGCCTTAATTCCTATTTTAAAAATGATGGAGCTTATGGGAATGAAAATTGGCCCCAGAGCTCATTCATTAGCTGTGAAACATGACAACGCCCGGATAGACCGCTCCGAGACACGAGCATCCAACGCATCAAAGGAGGCCAGAACTGCTCGATATGAAGAAAGAAACCCGGAGAAAAGTTTTTTCGAAGTCGAGGAAGGTCCGATGTATGAATCAGGAATGGCAGATTGAATAAATGTAAGTCTACAATATAATTTCATGTCTACGAAAAACTTTACGCGAAAGTTAAAACGAGTTTCTCAGGTTCTACAGGACCGATTTACCTGAAATTTTTATAGAGTCTTCTTTATAGACTTGTCTATGTCTTGAACCATCCCCATCCCGGAATTTCCAGTACTTTTTTAAAAATTCGGAACAGTCAAAAAAAGTGGTACAAAAATAATTTTTTTTTCAAGCAGTCACCATTTTGTGAAAACAAAATTTTCCAACTTTTCAATAGTTCCAGATATTGCGACATTATTCTAGATCAATAATCTTTTTTTTTTGGTTTCAGATTGCTAGGAAGGGTCGAAATCATGGGTATGGTTACGCGCCAATTTTTTGAGACCCCCACTTCATCAACTGCTAATTTTTGAAATTTTCAACTTTTTTTTATTTTTTGATTTTTTTCTGTATTCTTGCTATGTCAATAAGTAACTTACAAAAAAATGGATACTAAAAATATTAATTGCCTTTTTTTATGACACTTCAAAAATTACATGAAATTCATGCCTCTAGACTAGAATACCCCCTTAAGTCCTGTGAACACCTCGGAACCATTGTTAACTGTAAGGGAAAAATAGGCCAAGAAGTGCTTAGTCAGGCCAAAAAAGCATAGCCAGAAAAGGAGAGGTGAGGTAAGAAATGAAGGAATACATATAGGAGAGGACAGTCTCTACAAGAAATCAAGGAGAAGAAAACTCAAGAAAAACCAAACAGGTTCTGGAAATACATCGAGATACGAAAAACTTGGGAAAATTGCATCCAGGACGTGGGAAAGATGTGGGCAAAACCCTGGCAGAGATTCGTATAAAGAGCAGATACCGACTTAATTGGAGAAGATGGATCTCCCGAGGCTAACGCGACGCCCAACTATCAGATTCAAAAATTAGGATAAATCATATCATTACTCTTACTGACACTTACATATACAGAGGGCCAAAAAGTTCATGCAAATTATAAAAATTCGCAAATTAACTACAGACCAGTTGTATAACATTGTTGATGTTGAAAGTTAAAGAAGTTCTCTTGATTCTTTCCAGACCATCGTTGTCTATGAACAACAAAATATACTGATTTTAAAACTGCACCAAATCGCGGAAAAGGTCAACGAAGTTGAATTCTTTGACAACTAACTATTTAGCGACTTCAAGACGGCTTATGAAAACATTCGTTGTAATGAATCATGCAAAGCGGTGTCTTAAATCGGGACTGTGAAAAACTTATCCGTTCACATAGCATAACGCACGAAAACTCGATCCTTGGAATTATTTCTTGAATAGCAATATCATCAATGAAGACATCTATTCAAGTCAAGCTTATAATGTGCAAATGATAATGACATAATCGCTCCCAACTAACGTGTTGCCATTGTAGAAAGCAAAGAAGAAGGATCAGTTCATTTTGACATTAATATGGATAATACAAACTACACGTTGGCAACAATAAATTGGTTTGTCAAATCTTGATTCACACAACGGTTAAGATTCAACTCACTCTATGCATTAAATTATTTAAGTGGAAAATTGGACATCTTTTTTGGCGAGGAGGGCGAATGAAAAAGGAGGTACAAATACGAAACCCACGAACTGTTAAAAGATGTGGATGTTTCTTGTCTATCAGGTAAATGATAAACGATTCGAAGATTGAGAAATGGCGGATGCTAATAAACTTGGTTAGCATTTCTCTAGAAACAGAGAAAGGTGGACAAATTTTGAATGTTTATGTACAGATGAGGATTCATCACCTAGACCTTATGTTAACAAGAAATCTCTTATTATCTAGGCTAAGCATTAAGTATAAGTGGGCCTTAACCTTTCTATACTGCATATCACGGTTGATGGAGTTTGCTCAAACCTCAGACTATTACATGCTAAGATTTAATGGAGCATTATTAAATTAATCCATTAATGATTATGTACGAGTGGCTTTAATATGCTTGAATATGCTCCTATAGACTGGGCGATATACTCTATTTGCGGCAAACTTAAATGACGTTTCGGTTAAATAAATTTCCTTGGATCCAAAAGCTAATTTCATTGCTTTACTTTTTTCGAACTTATAAACTTGATCTTGGCCTAATTTTTTTTTCCTTCCGATGCAAGAAAGGCACAAAAAGAAGGTCCCACATTTAAACTCTAACTCTGAATGACTTTTCCAAGTCAAATATAAAAGTATTTACAAGGATATCCACATCTGGAGAAATTCTCTTTCAGACACATTTTTTTTTTCACAGGACGAATGAAGTCGGGGCTAAGAATTTGATATGAATAATAATGCGAATAGAATGCAGTAGTTGGATGCAAGGATGCTAAGAGGACATTATTTCAAAACGTTTTTGAATGCCCACAGAAATTGTCTTTGCAGGCATCTGGGGATTGGTTCCTTTAATTTGTTGCTTGTTGACATACTTTGTGAATCGAGATTGAAATTTGTTCTTTATTTTCACAGATGACCAAATGAAGATGAAGAAATATGTCTGAAGGAGTTCCCTTGCTACCAGCAGAATATTGAATTCATATTATTTGCTAGGAGGAAATGTAAGGCAAACAAAAGCTGGTCCAAATACTAGGCCAGAGTTCAGGATCCGATGACTTCATGAATATACTATCGAGTGTCAAAATGACATCTCTTTTCTCAGATACAAAAATAAACATAAAATATGGGTCAAGATTTTTCCATTTAGAGATGATTGGAAAGGAAAATGTGACAGGAGCTGAATTGTTTATTTAAATAAACTCGTTCGAAGTTTTCGGTGTTATGATTGGAAGAATAAGGGAAACCAAGGACATTGCCTTTGTGCGATTTGACTTTAATATTTTTGTTTTTTTATAAATGACTTTCGGTTTTATTTTCGTGTGTATCAAAGAAATTCCATTTAAACAGTGATTTGATTAATCGTGAATTCAGATTGTGCTTCAAAAGAATTTTTTCGTAATGGTAATTTAATGAATTCAAATGAACAGGAAAATTGATGCTAAATCGTAAGCTTGGCTTTTGGCAGAAAATCTGGAGGACGCAAAATATGAGGAAGTTTTCAGACTTAAAAAAAAAAGTAATTAAGCATACGAAAGCTTCCGTATCATCAAGAAATAAGCCAACTTGATATTTTTTTAAGTTTAACTATTAGTGTGGGCATTTATATTTCGTACCTATGTACAGGTGAACCAATTTTTTAATATTAAATTTCCCATAGCCTTCTTTTTGACGTAAAATTTTTATTTAAGCATATTTTTATTTCAAAAGATACGGTCCTGTGACTGACGGACGGGCGGACAACGTAGTCTTGGTAACAGAATTGCGTTGACACCTTTTGGGTATGGAACCCTAGAACACTTCAAATTAAGTTTATAATATTCTGGTCTATGTATCTGGTCTAGTCACCATTTGCAGTGGTCGACCGAAGATTGTATTCTGACCAAATGGTTAGTTTTGCAGTACCGATTTGCCAAGCTTATATACCTTCAAGAACTATGAATCAAATGGCGCTAAAACCAAAGCAATTGATGATGACCGCAAAATGAATGAGCCTATCAATGGCCCATAATTTGTTGAAGCTATACCTATGCATTTTAAGAGTCTAGTGTAATTTATTTTAGCCATGTACATGTCTTTCTTTAAAAGACCTCTTGACAATGGTGTTCATATTGGCCATCACGACCCTCCTTCTTAAATATTGAATTCTCGAATTGTCAGCAACGATTCCAATCCCCTTTAGATACATTTAGCAGCATTTACGAATCTTAATCTCAATGGAACACCAGCAGAGAAACAATTTCCCAAACCATCCGTTACCGGTCAGGATGTGGAAAGCGAAACAGAAAAAAAAAATTCAATAATCGTAGAACAAAAACGCAAACTCAGGAGAACCCCCTGATTTCCGAAAAAAGCACCACATTTATCCAAGAAAATACAAAGTTCGTCGTCATAATCGTTTGCGCCCTTAAGCGAAAAAACCACGAGATGTTGCTGCTTCTATTACATACATAGTATGTATATCCAAAGGAATAAAATTGTGCAAGTTTCGTCCCTTTCAACGGACATGCAGACAAAAGTATCTATGCCCCCCCAAATGAACGTTACTGAATACACTTTTCCACCAATAAATGTATTTTCCCGACCAAACGGAGCAACATATTTCCAATATGAATGTTGAAAACAGTCTTCAAAAAGGGATACGGTCTGTTTTTTTTAATAAAACTTATTTGAAGATGAATAGATGTACACATCCTATTTACCACTGTGTCAATTCTATTTCCGTATTTCTTAGCTTGTTTCGTGTTATCTTTCCCAGTTGAAGGTAACACAAAAAATATAATAAATTTATTTTTGCAAAAAGACAAAGACGGCAATGGCAGAAGTAGACCCTTAGAAAAGGGCGGTGCAAGATTTTGTCTGATTTTATTTTATTTTTTGGGTGAAAAAGGTTCGAGGGTGGATTAGGACGATACGACAACAATGGCAACGGATGTTCTTTATTGCGTTGCAAAATTTACGCACTTGGAAATTATTTATGGTCATGTTTTCTAATTAATTGTAAATTTATATGATGTTCGTGTTCGATGAGTTAGTCTTGTAATAAACCGTAATTGGGTGTAAATGAATTATTAAGTTTGAGATACATTTTTATTATTTAGTGTTCAATGTTTTGTGCGCTAATTGCTTTGGATAATTTTAACTGTTTACGACGCTGAAATATGATATCTTTGGGAAGCTTAGAGAATTTGACCTTAAATAACGGCACAAGTAATTCAAACCAGGTCGGTATTTTATAAGTTTTGGTGCAGATAAATTGTAAGCTCGCCTATTTCGTCAAGAATTCAAAATATAATATATCTACTCTAATATTATAAAGAGGTTAAGTTTGCAAATTTGTATGTAGAAGGTAATCTTTTGAACTACTCATCTAATTTAAATAAAAATTGTTCACCAGTATTTCAAGATGAGCATTAGGTAAATATTGACACGTCTAAATAAAATTACTTTTCGTGGCGCACAGATTTGTAACTTAAGTAAAAAATGGTCGAGCGAATGCGTTTTTTACTACCGCTGCCTTTAAGGTAGAAGTTATTTAATTATTATTAGATATTAATGTGTTAAGAATAGTACACAAATTGTTAAAATAAGACTATATTTGACACTAATTCTACCAAAGGTATCAAAAGACACCTTTTAAAACTTTGAAATTATTTTCTAATTTTTCTAATTTTTTTAATTTAATCTTTTGACAATTCATATAATAGTTGTAAAATAAATTTAGTGGTATCATAATAATCCTCGTTCTCATCCTGAAACTCAAGATGCGTACATGGTATACCTATTTCCACCCGATATAATTTTTATATTTGGTTGTTGTTTACGGACATTTCTGTTGCATACTACTATTGTTCATTGTAGTAATTGGTCCTTAAAATAATTGAACACGCAAATTTTGGCGTATTTACTTCGACTTAAATTGGTATATGAGGTATGGAAATTCAAAATTCTTTCAATTTTGTACATTTTTTAATCTATTTATTTATTTCGCATACGAGGATACAAAATAGGAAGGATAAATAAGATATTGCAAGAAGTGAATAATATAGAAGAAGAATGCTCTGAAATTGATGAAGACTCACAATCTGAAAGAGAAGATAAGCTTGATGAATTTTCCAAAAGTTTTCATTCATGAAATCATTAGCGAATATGAAAATGAATTTTCAAATGCCGAAGAAGAGGAAATTTCGATTGCAAATACAAGACGAAAGCAAATGAGGTTGATATCAGATTCTGTAGACGAAAGAGAAGTAAACAATGATCACGATTATATTGAAATGGGAATGGAGGGGGCAGTATGGAAAAAGATCGAAACAGGGACCTCTCCTGGCAGACCAAAGGTGAATCGGGTCCAACTGGGCACGCCAAAAGAAATATTATAAAAGGAAGTGTCAGCTCAGCATTTTATTTACTTTTCGATTGAGGAATACATTATAAAATTTACGGAATCGGAAGCAAGGGGAATTTTGGGAAAAGGATGGATCTTATCTCGAAATAAATTAGAGGTAATTATTGACATTTTATAAACGTGGTGCCTGCGAGCAAAAAAAAATGTAAACGCATCGTTTTTATGGTATACAAAATAGGGTCCTTGTTTTTTTTTCTAATACAATGAGTCGTAATTGTTTCATTGATGTTCTTAGATTTTTGCGTTTTGATAAAAAAAATGCCAACGTTTAGGACTGGATAAATTTGTTTTAGTGTCCAAAGTATGGTACGGACTATGGTATGGAACAATTGTTCCCAACTAAATCTAAATGTCGTTTCACCCAGTTCATGCCTAACAAGCCGGATAAAATTAGTGTAAAGTTTTGGTTGGCATCTGATGTTAAAAATAAATATGTTAAAAATGGATTTCCTTACTTGGGAAAAGACGAAACAAGACAACCATCCGTTGGTGAGTCCATCGTTTTGAAGCTTATTGAACCATTCACTGGCAGCGGTAGAAGTGTTATTACCGACAACTTCTTCATGAGTAGTTTAATGGCAACAAATCTTTTACAGAAGAAAACTATCTATTCAAATAAAAAACGACAAAATGGAACGCTTTTCAGTGCAACTTTACGCAACAAATAACCTGACTCTAACAGTTTATAAAAGTAAACCGAAGAAAAAAAAGTTCATTGCATAAATCTGTACAAGTCGAAAACAAAAATAGGTATCTTCCTGAAACAGTTAAATTTTACAACAGCACAAAATTTGGGGTCGACAT
This sequence comes from Orthonevra nobilis, assembly GCA_963555765.1. Lineage (NCBI taxonomy): Eukaryota > Metazoa > Arthropoda > Insecta > Diptera > Syrphidae > Orthonevra > Orthonevra nobilis. Next base: position 55,659,234 of record OY743224.1, read on the forward strand.
GACTGACCATATGGCAAGGAAATGTAGCGTGAATTGTAAGTGCCGTAGATGATTTTTATATTATTATTTTTTATTATTAATATTCCATACCAGATTACTGAAAGATTGCAAAGCTCATGAATAAGAATAAATAAATATTATTTTTGACAAAAAAAATAATTCAGGAAAAAAGTGCTTTTCGAAACCATGGGCTATAGTCCAGCAGAATTAAGCAAAATAGCCTCGGATTTCAAATCTCTCTATTTTTGTCAATAAAACGTTTTCAGAGGTAAATTTTCAAATTTGTCTTCAGTAAGTGATGCTCGTGACTATCACTATCATAAAAGTCATCATTTGCGAGTTCAGGAAAAAAGTGCATTTTGAAACCATGGGCTATAGTCCAGCAGAATTAAGCAAAATAGCCTCGGATTTCAAATCTCTATTTTTGTCAATAAAAGGTTCTCAGAGCTAAATTTTCAAATTTGCGTTCAGCAAGTGATGCTTATAATTACCAAAATCATAGAAATCATCATTTGCGAATTCAGGAAAAAAGTGCATTTTGAAACCATGGGCTATAGTCCAGCAGAATTAAGCAAAATAGCCTCGGATTTCAAATCTCTCTATTTTTGTCAATAAAAGGTTCTCAGAGCTAAATTTTCAAATTTGCGTTCAGCAAGTGATGCTTATAATTACCAAAATCATAGAAATCATCATTTGCGAATTCAGGAAAAAAGTGCATTTTGAAACCATGGGCTATAGTCCAGCAGAATTAAGCAAAATAGCCTCGGATTTCAAATCTCTCTATTTTTGTCAATAAAAGGTTCTCAGAGCTAAATTTTCAAATTTGCGTTCAGCAAGTGATGCTTATAATTACCAAAATCATAGAAATCATCATTTGCGAATTCAGGAAAAAAGTGCATTTTGAAACCATTGGCTATAGTCCAGCAGAATTAAGCAAAATAGCCTCGGATTTCAAATCTCTCTATTTTTGTCAATAAAAGGTTCTCAGAGCTAAATTTTCAAATTTGTGTTCAGTAAGTGATGCTTATTATTATCAATATCATAGAAATCGTTGCTTGCGAATTCAGGAAAAAAGTGCATTTTGAAACCATGGGCTATAGTCCAGCAGAATTAAGCAAAATAGCCTCGGATTTCAAATCTCTCTATTTTTGTCAATAAAACGTTTTCAGAGGTAAATTTTCAAATTTGTCTTCAGTAAGTGATGCTCGTGACTATCACTATCATAAAAGTCATCATTTGCGAGTTCAGGAAAAAAGTGCATTTTGAAACCATGGGCTATAGTCCAGCAGAATTAAGCAAAATAGCCTCGGATTTCAAATCTCTATTTTTGTCAATAAAAGGTTCTCAGAGCTAAATTTTCAAATTTGCGTTCAGCAAGTGATGCTTATAATTACCAAAATCATAGAAATCATCATTTGCGAATTCAGGAAAAAAGTGCATTTTGAAACCATGGGCTATAGTCCAGCAGAATTAAGCAAAATAGCCTCGGATTTCAAATCTCTCTATTTTTGTCAATAAAAGGTTCTCAGAGCTAAATTTTCAAATTTGCGTTCAGCAAGTGATGCTTATAATTACCAAAATCATAGAAATCATCATTTGCGAATTCAGGAAAAAAGTGCATTTTGAAACCATTGGCTATAGTCCAGCAGAATTAAGCAAAATAGCCTCGGATTTCAAATCTCTCTATTTTTGTCAATAAAAGGTTCTCAGAGCTAAATTTTCAAATTTGCGTTCAGCAAGTGATGCTTATAATTACCAAAATCATAGAAATCATCATTTGCGAATTCAGGAAAAAAGTGCATTTTGAAACCATTGGCTATAGTCCAGCAGAATTAAGCAAAATAGCCTCGGATTTCAAATCTCTCTATTTTTGTCAATAAAAGGTTCTCAGAGCTAAATTTTCAAATTTGTGTTCAGTAAGTGATGCTTATTATTATCAATATCATAGAAATCGTTGCTTGCGAATTCAGGAAAAAAGTGCATTTTGAAACCATGGGCTATAGTCCAGCAGAATTAAGCAAAATAGCCTCGGATTTCAAATCTCTCTATTTTTGTCAATAAAACGTTTTCAGAGCTAAATTTTCAAATTTGTCTTCAGTAAGTGATGCTCGTGACTATCACTATCATAAAAGTCATCATTTGCGAGTTCAGGAAAAAAGTGCATTTTGAAACCATGGGCTATAGTCCAGCAGAATTAAGCAAAATAGCCTCGGATTTCAAATCTCTATTTTTGTCAATAAAAGGTTCTCAGAGCTAAATTTTCAAATTTGCGTTCAGCAAGTGATGCTTATAATTACCAAAATCATAGAAATCATCATTTGCGAATTCAGGAAAAAAGTGCATTTTGAAACCATGGGCTATAGTCCAGCAGAATTAAGCAAAATAGCCTCGGATTTCAAATCTCTATTTTTGTCAATAAAAGGTTCTCAGAGCTAAATTTTCAAATTTGCGTTCAGCAAGTGATGCTTATAATTACCAAAATCATAGAAATCATCATTTGCGAATTCAGGAAAAAAGTGCATTTTGAAACCATGGGCTATAGTCCAGCAGAATTAAGCAAAATAGCCTCGGATTTCAAATCTCTCTATTTTTGTCAATAAAACGTTTTCAGAGCTAAATTTTCAAATTTGTCTTCAGTAAGTGATGCTCGTGACTATCACTATCATAAAAGTCATCATTTGCGAGTTCAGGAAAAAAGTGCATTTTGAAACCATGGGCTATAGTCCAGCAGAATTAAGCAAAATAGCCTCGGATTTCAAATCTCTATTTTTGTCAATAAAAGGTTCTCAGAGCTAAATTTTCAAATTTGCGTTCAGCAAGTGATGCTTATAATTACCAAAATCATAGAAATCATCATTTGCGAATTCAGGAGAAAAGTGCATTTTGAAACCATGGGATATAGTCCAGCAGAATTAAGCAAAATAGCCTCGGATTTCAAATCTCTCTATTTTTGTCAATAAAAGGTTCTCAGAGCTAAATTTTCAAATTTGTCTTCAGTACGTGATGCTTATTATTATCAATATCAAAGAAATCTTCATTTGCGAATTCACGAAAAAAGTGCATTTCGAAACAGTGGGCTATAGTCCAGCAGAATTAAGCGAAATAGCCTCGGACTTAAAATCTCTGTATTTTTGTCAATAAAATGTTCTCAGAGCTAAATTCTCGAATTTGTGTTCAGTAATTGATGCTCGTGATTATCAATTTTATAGAAATCTTCATTTGCGAATTCACGAAAAAAGTGCATTTTGAAACAGTGGGCTATAGTCCAGCAGAATTAAGCGAAATAGCCTCGGACTTAAAATCTCTCTATTTTGGTCAATAAAATGTTCTCAGAGCTAAATTTTCGAATTTGTGTTCAGTAAGTGATGCTCGTGATTATCAATATCTGAGAAATCATCATTCGCGAATTCACGAAAAAGTGCATTTTGAAACCATGGGCTTTAGTCCAGCAGAATTAAGCAAAATAGCCTCGGATTTCAAATCTCTCTATTTTTGTCAATAAAAGGTTCTCAGAGCTAAATTTTCAAAATTTGTCTTCAGTAAGTGATGCTCGTGATTATCAATATCATAGAAATCGTCATTTGCGAATTCACGAAAAAAGTGCATTTTGAAACCATGGGCTATAGTCCAGCAGAATTAAGCAAAATAGCCTCGGATTTCAAATCTCTGTATTTTTGTCAACAAAAGGTTATCAGAGCTAAATTTTCAAATTTGTGTTCACTAAGTGATGCTCGTGATTATCAATATAATAGAAATCGTCATTCGCGAATTCAGGAAAAAAGTGCATTTTGAAACAGTGGGCTATAGTCCAGCAGAATTAAGCAAAATAGCCTCGGATTTCAAATCTCTCTATTTTTGTCAATAAAAGGTTCTCAGAGCTAAATTTTCAAATTTGCGTTCAGCAAGTGATGCTTATAATTACCAAAATCATAGAAATCGTCATTTGCGAATTCACGAAAAAAGTGCATTTTGAAACCATGGGCTATAGTCCAGCAGAATTAAGCAAAATAGCCTCGGACTTAAAATCTCTCTATTTTGGTCAATAAAATGTTCTCAGACCTAATTTTCGAATTTGTGTTCAGTAAGTGATGCTCGTGATTATCAATTTTATAGAAATCTTCATTTGCGAATTCACGAAAAAAGTGCATTTTGAAACAGTGGGCTATAGTCCAGCAGAATTAAGCGAAATAGCCTCGGACTTAAAATCTCTCTATTTTGGTCAATAAAATGTTCTCTGAGCTAAATTTTCGAATTTGCGTTCAGTAAGTGATGCTCGTGATTATCAATTTTATAGAAATCTTCATTTGCGAATTCACGAAAAAAGTGCATTTTGAAACAGTGGGCTATAGTCCAGCAGAATTAAGCGAAATAGCCTCGGACTTAAAATCTCTCTATTTTGGTCAATAAATTGTTCTCTGAGCTAAATTTTCGAATTTGCGTTCAGTAAGTGATGCTCGTGATTATCAATTTTATAGAAATCTTCATTTGCGAATTCACGAAAAAAGTGCATTTTGAAACAGTGGGCTATAGTCCAGCAGAATTAAGCGAAATAGCCTCGGACTTAAAATCTCTCTATTTTGGTCAATAAATTGTTCTCTGAGCTAAATTTTCGAATTTGCGTTCAGTAAGTGATGCTCGTGATTATCAATTTTATAGAAATCTTCATTTGCGAATTCACGAAAAAAGTGCATTTTGAAACAGTGGGCTATAGTCCAGCAGAATTAAGCGAAATAGCCTCGGACTTAAAATCTCTCTATTTTGGTCAATAAATTGTTCTCTGAGCTAAATTTTCGAATTTGCGTTCAGTAAGTGATGCTCGTGATTATCAATTTTATAGAAATCTTCATTTGCGAATTCACGAAAAAAGTGCATTTTGAAACAGTGGGCTATAGTCCAGCAGAATTAAGCGAAATAGCCTCGGACTTAAAATCTCTCCATTTTGGTCAATAAAATGTTCTCTGAGCTAAATTTTCGAATTTGCGTTCAGTAAGTGATGCTCGTGATTATCAATTTTATAGAAATCTTCATTTGCGAATTCACGAAAAAAGTGCATTTTGAAACAGTGGGCTATAGTCCAGCAGAATTAAGCGAAATAGCCTCGGACTTAAAATCTCTCTATTTTGGTCAATAAATTGTTCTCTGAGCTAAATTTTCGAATTTGCGTTCAGTAAGTGATGCTCGTGATTATCAATTTTATAGAAATCTTCATTTGCGAATTCACGAAAAAAGTGCATTTTGAAACAGTGGGCTATAGTCCAGCAGAATTAAGCGAAATAGCCTCGGACTTAAAATCTCTCTATTTTGGTCAATAAATTGTTCTCTGAGCTAAATTTTCGAATTTGCGTTCAGTAAGTGATGCTCGTGATTATCAATATCTGAGAAATCATCATTCGCGAATTCAGGAAAAAAGTGCATTTTGAAACAGTGGGCTATAGTCCAGCAGAATTAAGCGAAATAGCCTCGGACTTAAAATCTCTCTATTTTGGTCAATAAATTGTTCTCTGAGCTAAATTTTCGAATTTGCGTTCAGTAAGTGATGCTCGTGATTATCAATTTTATAGAAATCTTCATTTGCGAATTCACGAAAAAAGTGCATTTTGAAACAGTGGGCTATAGTCCAGCAGAATTAAGCGAAATAGCCTCGGACTTAAAATCTCTCTATTTTGGTCAATAAAATGTTCTCAGAGCTAAATTTTCGAATTTGTGTTCAGTAAGTGATGCTCGTGATTATCAATATCTGAGAAATCATCATTCGCGAATTCAGGAAAAAAGTGCATTTTGAAACAGTGGACTATAGTCCAGCAGAATTAAGCGAAATAGCCTCGGACTTAAAATCTCTCTATTTTGGTCAATAAATTGTTCTCTGAGCTAAATTTTCGAATTTGTGTTCAGTAAGTGATGTTCGTGATTATCAATATCTGAGAAATCATCATTCGCGAATTCAGGAAAAAAGTGCATTTTGAAACAGTGGGCTATAGTCCAGCAGAATTAAGCGAAATAGCCTCGGACTTAAAATCTCTCTATTTTGGTCAATAAAATGTTCTCAGACCTAATTTTCGAATTTGTGTTCAGTAAGTGATGCTCGTGATTATCAATTTTATAGAAATCTTCATTTGCGAATTCACGAAAAAAGTGCATTTTGAAACAGTGGGCTATAGTCCAGCAGAATTAAGCGAAATAGCCTCGGACTTAAAATCTCTCTATTTTGGTCAATAAAATGTTCTCTGAGCTAAATTTTCGAATTTGCGTTCAGTAAGTGATGCTCGTGATTATCAATTTTATAGAAATCTTCATTTGCGAATTCACGAAAAAAGTGCATTTTGAAACAGTGGGCTATAGTCCAGCAGAATTAAGCGAAATAGCCTCGGACTTAAAATCTCTCTATTTTGGTCAATAAATTGTTCTCTGAGCTAAATTTTCGAATTTGCGTTCAGTAAGTGATGCTCGTGATTATCAATTTTATAGAAATCTTCATTTGCGAATTCACGAAAAAAGTGCATTTTGAAACAGTGGGCTATAGTCCAGCAGAATTAAGCGAAATAGCCTCGGACTTAAAATCTCTCTATTTTGGTCAATAAATTGTTCTCTGAGCTAAATTTTCGAATTTGCGTTCAGTAAGTGATGCTCGTGATTATCAATTTTATAGAAATCTTCATTTGCGAATTCACGAAAAAAGTGCATTTTGAAACAGTGGGCTATAGTCCAGCAGAATTAAGCGAAATAGCCTCGGACTTAAAATCTCTCTATTTTGGTCAATAAATTGTTCTCTGAGCTAAATTTTCGAATTTGCGTTCAGTAAGTGATGCTCGTGATTATCAATTTTATAGAAATCTTCATTTGCGAATTCACGAAAAAAGTGCATTTTGAAACAGTGGGCTATAGTCCAGCAGAATTAAGCGAAATAGCCTCGGACTTAAAATCTCTCCATTTTGGTCAATAAAATGTTCTCTGAGCTAAATTTTCGAATTTGCGTTCAGTAAGTGATGCTCGTGATTATCAATTTTATAGAAATCTTCATTTGCGAATTCACGAAAAAAGTGCATTTTGAAACAGTGGGCTATAGTCCAGCAGAATTAAGCGAAATAGCCTCGGACTTAAAATCTCTCTATTTTGGTCAATAAATTGTTCTCTGAGCTAAATTTTCGAATTTGCGTTCAGTAAGTGATGCTCGTGATTATCAATTTTATAGAAATCTTCATTTGCGAATTCACGAAAAAAGTGCATTTTGAAACAGTGGGCTATAGTCCAGCAGAATTAAGCGAAATAGCCTCGGACTTAAAATCTCTCTATTTTGGTCAATAAATTGTTCTCTGAGCTAAATTTTCGAATTTGCGTTCAGTAAGTGATGCTCGTGATTATCAATATCTGAGAAATCATCATTCGCGAATTCAGGAAAAAAGTGCATTTTGAAACAGTGGGCTATAGTCCAGCAGAATTAAGCGAAATAGCCTCGGACTTAAAATCTCTCTATTTTGGTCAATAAATTGTTCTCTGAGCTAAATTTTCGAATTTGCGTTCAGTAAGTGATGCTCGTGATTATCAATTTTATAGAAATCTTCATTTGCGAATTCACGAAAAAAGTGCATTTTGAAACAGTGGGCTATAGTCCAGCAGAATTAAGCGAAATAGCCTCGGACTTAAAATCTCTCTATTTTGGTCAATAAAATGTTCTCAGAGCTAAATTTTCGAATTTGTGTTCAGTAAGTGATGCTCGTGATTATCAATATCTGAGAAATCATCATTCGCGAATTCAGGAAAAAAGTGCATTTTGAAACAGTGGACTATAGTCCAGCAGAATTAAGCGAAATAGCCTCGGACTTAAAATCTCTCTATTTTGGTCAATAAATTGTTCTCTGAGCTAAATTTTCGAATTTGTGTTCAGTAAGTGATGTTCGTGATTATCAATATCTGAGAAATCATCATTCGCGAATTCAGGAAAAAAGTGCATTTTGAAACAGTGGGCTATAGTCCAGCAGAATTAAGCGAAATAGCCTCGGACTTAAAATCTCTGTATTTTTGTCAATAAAATGTTCTCAGAGCTAAATTCTCGAATTTGTGTTCAGTAAGTGATGCTCGTGATTATCAATTTTATAGAAATCGTCATTTGCGATTTCAGGAAAAAAGTGCATTTTGAAACAGTGGGCTATAGTCCAGCAGAATTAAGCAAAATAGCCTCGGATTTCAAATCTCTGTATTTTTGTGAATAATTGGTTTTCAGAGCTAAATTTTCAAATCTGTGTTCAGTATTTGATGCTTATTATTATCAATATAATAGAAATCGTAATTTGCGAATTCAGGAAAAAAGTGCATTTTGAAACAGTGGGCTATAGTCCAGCAGAATTAAGCGAAATAGCCTCGGACTTAAAATCTCTCTATTTTGGTCAATAAAATGTTCTCAGAGCTAAATTTTCAAATTTGTGTTCAGTAAGTGATGCTTATTATTATCAATATCATAGAAATCATCATTTGCGAATTCAGGAAAAAAGTGCATTTTGAAACCATGGACTACAGTCCAGCAGAATTGAGCAAAATAGCCGCGGATTTCAAATCTCTGTATTTTTGTGAACAATTGGTTCTCAGAGCTAAATTTTCAAATTTGTGTTCAGTATTTGATGCTTATTATTATCAATATCATAGAAATCATCATTTGCGAATTCAGGAAAAAAGTGCATTTTGAAACCATGGACTAAAGTCCAGCAGAATTAAGCAAAATAGGCTCGGATTTCAAATCTCTGTATTTTTGTGAATAATTGGTTCTCAGAGCTAAATTTTCAAATTTGTGTTCAGTATTTGATGCTTATTATTATCAATATCATAGAAATCATCATTTGCGAATTCAGGAAAAAAGTGCATTTTGAAACCATGGACTATAGTCCAGCAGAATTAAGCAAAATAGCCGCGGATTTCAAATCTCTGTATTTTTGTGAATAATTGGTTCTCAGAGCTAAATTTTCAAATTTGTGTTCAGTATTTGATGCTTATAATTATCAATATCATAGAAATCATCATTTGCGAATTCAGGAAAAAAGCGCATTTTGAAACCATGGACTATAGTCCAGCAGAATTAAGCAAAATAGCCTCGGATTTCAAATCTCTGTATTTTTGTGAATAATTGGTTCTCAGAGCTAAATTTTCAAATTTGTGTTCAGTATTTGATGCTTATTATTATCAATATCATAGAAATCATCATTTGCGAATTCAGGAAAAAAGTGCATTTTGAAACCATGGGCTATAGTCCAGCAGAATTAAGCAAAATAGCCTCGGATTTCAAATCTCTCTATTTTTGTCAATAAAAGGTTCTCAGAGCTAAATTTTCAAATTTATGTTCAGTAAGTGATGCTCATGATTATCAATTTAATAGAAATCATCATTTGCGAATTCAGAAAAAAAGTGCATTTTGAAACCATGGGCTATAGTCAGCAGAATTAAGCAAAATAGCCTCGGATTTAAAATCTCTCTATATTTGTCAATAAAAGGTTCTCAGAGCTAAATTTTCAAATTTGTGTTCAGTAAGTGATGCTTATTATTATCAATATCATAGAAATCGTCGTTTGCGAATTCAGGAAAAAAGTGCATTTTGAAACCATGGGCTATAGTCCAGCAGAATTAAGCAAAATAGCCTCGGATTTAAAATCTCTCTATATTTGTCAATAAAAGGTTCTCAGAGCTAAATTTTCAATTTGTGTTCAGTAAGTGATGCTTATTATTATCAATATCATAGAAATCGTCGTTTGCGAATTCAGGAAAAAAGTGCATTTTGAAACCATGGGCTATAGTCCAGCAGAATTAAGCAAAATAGCCTCGGATTTCAAATCTCTCTATTTTTGTCAATAAAGGTTCTCAGAGCTAAATTTTCAAATTTATGTTCAGTAAGTGATGCTCATGATTATCAATTTAATAGAAATCATCATTTGCGAATTCAGAAAAAAAGTGCATTTTGAAACCATGGGCTATAGTCCAGCAGAATTAAGCAAAATAGCCTCGGATTTAAAATCTCTCGGATTTCAAATCTCTGTATTTTTGTGAGTAATTGGTTCTCAGAGCTAAATTTTCAAATTTGTGTTCAGTAAGTGATGCTCGTATTATCAGTATCATAGAAATCATCATTTGCGAATTCAGGAAAAAAGTGCATTTTGAAACCATGGGCTATAGTCCAGCAGAATTAAGCAAAATAGCCTCGGATTTCAAATCTCTATTTTTGTCAATAAAAGGTTCTCAGAGCTAAATTTTCAAATTTGCGTTCAGCAAGTGATGCTTATAATTACCAAAATCATAGAAATCATCATTTGCGAATTCAGGAAAAAAGTGCATTTGAAACCATGGGCTATAGTCCAGCAGAATTAAGCAAAATAGCCTCGGATTTCAAATCTCTCTATTTTTGTCAATAAACGTTTTCAGAGCTAAATTTTCAAATTTGTCTTCAGTAAGTGATGCTCGTGACTATCACTATCATAAAAGTCATCATTTGCGAGTTCAGGAAAAAAGTGCATTTTGAAACCATGGGCTATAGTCCAGCAGAATTAAGCAAAATAGCCTCGGATTTCAAATCTCTATTTTTGTCAATAAAAGGTTCTCAGAGCTAAATTTTCAAATTTGCGTTCAGCAAGTGATGCTTATAATTACCAAAATCATAGAAATCATCATTTGCGAATTCAGGAAAAAAGTGCATTTTGAAACCATGGGCTATAGTCCAGCAGAATTAAGCAAAATAGCCTCGGATTTCAAATCTCTATTTTTGTCAATAAAAGGTTCTCAGAGCTAAATTTTCAAATTTGCGTTCAGCAGGTGATGCTTATTATTACCAAAATCATAGAAATCATCATTTGCGAATTCAGGAGAAAAGTGCATTTTGAAACCATGGGATATAGTCCAGCAGAATTAAGCAAAATAGCCTCGGATTTCAAATCTCTCTATTTTGTCAATAAAAGGTTCTCAGAGCTAAATTTTCAAATTTGTCTTCAGTACGTGATGCTTATTATTATCAATATCAAAGAAATCTTCATTTGCGAATTCACGAAAAAAGTGCATTTCGAAACAGTGGGCTATAGTCCAGCAGAATTAAGCGAAATAGCCTCGGACTTAAAATCTCTGTATTTTTGTCAATAAAATGTTCTCAGAGCTAAATTCTCGAATTTGTGTTCAGTAATTGATGCTCGTGATTATCAATTTTATAGAAATCTTCATTTGCGAATTCACGAAAAAGTGCATTTTGAAACAGTGGGCTATAGTCCAGCAGAATTAAGCGAAATAGCCTCGGACTTAAAATCTCTCTATTTTGGTCAATAAAATGTTCTCAGAGCTAAATTTTCGAATTTGTGTTCAGTAAGTGATGCTCGTGATTATCAATATCTGAGAAATCATCATTCGCGAATTCACGAAAAAGTGCATTTTGAAACCATGGGCTTTAGTCCAGCAGAATTAAGCAAAATAGCCTCGGATTTCAATCTCTCTATTTTTGTCAATAAAAGGTTCTCAGAGCTAAATTTTCAAAATTTGTCTTCAGTAAGTGATGCTCGTGATTATCAATATCATAGAAATCGTCATTTGCGAATTCACGAAAAAAGTGCATTTTGAAACCATGGGCTATAGTCCAGCAGAATTAAGCAAATAGCCTCGGATTTCAAATCTCTGTATTTTTGTCAACAAAAGGTTATCAGAGCTAAATTTTCAAATTTGTGTTCACTAAGTGATGCTCGTGATTATCAATATAATAGAAATCGTCATTCGCGAATTCAGGAAAAAAGTGCATTTTGAAACAGTGGGCTATAGTCCAGCAGAATTAAGCAAAATAGCCTCGGATTTCAATTCTCTCTATTTTTGTCAATAAAAGGTTCTCAGAGCTAAATTTTCAAATTTGCGTTCAGCAAGTGATGCTTATAATTACCAAAATCATAGAAATCGTCATTTGCGAATTCACGAAAAAAGTGCATTTTGAAACCATGGGCTATAGTCCAGCAGAATTAAGCAAAATAGCCTCGGACTTAAAATCTCTCTATTTTGGTCAATAAAATGTTCTCAGACTAATTTTCGAATTTGTGTTCAGTAAGTGATGCTCGTGATTATCATTTTATAGAAATCTTCATTTGCGAATTCACGAAAAAAGTGCATTTTGAAACAGTGGGCTATAGTCCAGCAGAATTAAGCGAAATAGCCTCGGACTTAAATCTCTCTATTTTGGTCAATAAAATGTTCTCTGAGCTAAATTTTCGAATTTGCGTTCAGTAAGTGATGCTCGTGATTATCAATTTTATAGAAATCTTCATTTGCGAATTCACGAAAAAAGTGCATTTTGAAACAGTGGGCTATAGTCCAGCAGAATAAGCGAAATAGCCTCGGACTTAAAATCTCTCTATTTTGGTCAATAAATTGTTCTCTGAGCTAAATTTTCGAATTTGCGTTCAGTAAGTGATGCTCGTGATTATCAATTTTATAGAAATCTTCATTTGCGAATTCACGAAAAAAGTGCATTTTGAAACAGTGGGCTATAGTCCAGCAGAATTAAGCGAAATAGCCTCGGACTTAAAATCTCTATTTTGGTCAATAAATTGTTCTCTGAGCTAAATTTTCGAATTTGCGTTCAGTAAGTGATGCTCGTGATTATCAATTTATAGAAATCTTCATTTGCGAATTCACGAAACAAGATGCATTTTGAAACAGTGGGCTATAGTCCAGCAGAATTAAGCGAAATAGCCTCGGACTTAAAATTCTCTCTGGACTTAAAATCTCTCTATTTTGGTCAATAAATTGTTCTCTGAGCTAAATTTTCGAATTTGCGTTCAGTAAGTGATGCTCGTGATTATCAATTTTATAGAAATCTTCATTTGCGAATTCACGAAAAAAGTGCATTTTGAAACAGTGGGCTATAGTCCAGCAGAATTAAGCGAAATAGCCTCGGACTTAAAATCTCTCCATTTTGGTCAATAAAATGTTCTCTGAGCTAAATTTTCGAATTTGCGTTCAGTAAGTGATGCTCGTGATTATCAATTTTATAGAAATCTTCATTTGCGAATTCACGAAAAAAGTGCATTTTGAAACAGTGGGCTATAGTCCAGCAGAATTAAGCGAAATAGCCTCGGACTTAAAATCTCTCTATTTTGGTCAATAAATTGTTCTCTGAGCTAAATTTTCGAATTTGCGTTCAGTAAGTGATGCTCGTGATTATCAATTTTATAGAAATCTTCATTTGCGAATTCACGAAAAAAGTGCATTTTGAAACAGTGGGCTATAGTCCAGCAGAATTAAGCGAAATAGCCTCGGACTTAAAATCTCTCTATTTTGGTCAATAAATTGTTCTCTGAGCTAAATTTTCGAATTTGCGTTCAGTAAGTGATGCTCGTGATTATCAATATCTGAGAAATCATCATTCGCGAATTCAGGAAAAAAGTGCATTTTGAAACAGTGGGCTATAGTCCAGCAGAATTAAGCGAAATAGCCTCGGACTTAAAATCTCTCTATTTTGGTCAATAAATTGTTCTCTGAGCTAAATTTTCGAATTTGCGTTCAGTAAGTGATGCTCGTGATTATCAATTTTATAGAAATCTTCATTTGCGAATTCACGAAAAAAGTGCATTTTGAAACAGTGGGCTATAGTCCAGCAGAATTAAGCGAAATAGCCTCGGACTTAAAATCTCTCTATTTTGGTCAATAAAATGTTCTCAGAGCTAAATTTTCGAATTTGTGTTCAGTAAGTGATGCTCGTGATTATCAATATCTGAGAAATCATCATTCGCGAATTCAGGAAAAAAGTGCATTTTGAAACAGTGGACTATAGTCCAGCAGAATTAAGCGAAATAGCCTCGGACTTAAAATCTCTCTATTTTGGTCAATAAATTGTTCTCTGAGCTAAATTTTCGAATTTGTGTTCAGTAAGTGATGTTCGTGATTATCAATATCTGAGAAATCATCATTCGCGAATTCAGGAAAAAAGTGCATTTTGAAACAGTGGGCTATAGTCCAGCAGAATTAAGCGAAATAGCCTCGGACTTAAAATCTCTCTATTTTGGTCAATAAAATGTTCTCAGACCTAATTTTCGAATTTGTGTTCAGTAAGTGATGCTCGTGATTATCAATTTTATAGAAATCTTCATTTGCGAATTCACGAAAAAAGTGCATTTTGAAACAGTGGGCTATAGTCCAGCAGAATTAAGCGAAATAGCCTCGGACTTAAAATCTCTCTATTTTGGTCAATAAAATGTTCTCTGAGCTAAATTTTCGAATTTGCGTTCAGTAAGTGATGCTCGTGATTATCAATTTTATAGAAATCTTCATTTGCGAATTCACGAAAAAAGTGCATTTTGAAACAGTGGGCTATAGTCCAGCAGAATTAAGCGAAATAGCCTCGGACTTAAAATCTCTCTATTTTGGTCAATAAATTGTTCTCTGAGCTAAATTTTCGAATTTGCGTTCAGTAAGTGATGCTCGTGATTATCAATTTTATAGAAATCTTCATTTGCGAATTCACGAAAAAAGTGCATTTTGAAACAGTGGGCTATAGTCCAGCAGAATTAAGCGAAATAGCCTCGGACTTAAAATCTCTCTATTTTGGTCAATAAATTGTTCTCTGAGCTAAATTTTCGAATTTGCGTTCAGTAAGTGATGCTCGTGATTATCAATTTTATAGAAATCTTCATTTGCGAATTCACGAAAAAAGTGCATTTTGAAACAGTGGGCTATAGTCCAGCAGAATTAAGCGAAATAGCCTCGGACTTAAAATCTCTCTATTTTGGTCAATAAATTGTTCTCTGAGCTAAATTTTCGAATTTGCGTTCAGTAAGTGATGCTCGTGATTATCAATTTTATAGAAATCTTCATTTGCGAATTCACGAAAAAAGTGCATTTTGAAACAGTGGGCTATAGTCCAGCAGAATTAAGCGAAATAGCCTCGGACTTAAAATCTCTCCATTTTGGTCAATAAAATGTTCTCTGAGCTAAATTTTCGAATTTGCGTTCAGTAAGTGATGCTCGTGATTATCAATTTTATAGAAATCTTCATTTGCGAATTCACGAAAAAAGTGCATTTTGAAACAGTGGGCTATAGTCCAGCAGAATTAAGCGAAATAGCCTCGGACTTAAAATCTCTCTATTTTGGTCAATAAATTGTTCTCTGAGCTAAATTTTCGAATTTGCGTTCAGTAAGTGATGCTCGTGATTATCAATTTTATAGAAATCTTCATTTGCGAATTCACGAAAAAAGTGCATTTTGAAACAGTGGGCTATAGTCCAGCAGAATTAAGCGAAATAGCCTCGGACTTAAAATCTCTCTATTTTGGTCAATAAATTGTTCTCTGAGCTAAATTTTCGAATTTGCGTTCAGTAAGTGATGCTCGTGATTATCAATATCTGAGAAATCATCATTCGCGAATTCAGGAAAAAAGTGCATTTTGAAACAGTGGGCTATAGTCCAGCAGAATTAAGCGAAATAGCCTCGGACTTAAAATCTCTCTATTTTGGTCAATAAATTGTTCTCTGAGCTAAATTTTCGAATTTGCGTTCAGTAAGTGATGCTCGTGATTATCAATTTTATAGAAATCTTCATTTGCGAATTCACGAAAAAAGTGCATT